>JAJHUR010119333.1:8947-20924 GCA_027495735.1 Lutjanus campechanus
GCCATTGTACTGGATGAGGCTGCTACCCTGTTTTCTGCTGAAACTCCAGGATTGTTTTGTGAACTGAAGATCTTCACTTATCATCACATCGGCATAGGGGTGAGTACATATTGAGTGCTGAGTACAGATGTGTTTGAATGATTTATCGCATAAATCAGTATTTCATTACTGAATAATAGCCTTTATCGACTGTTTCAGTATATGTATAAGTAACAAGTAGTCATTTGTTTCTGTATCCTTTGTTTTTTCTGTATTTTTGCATATCAATTTACTTGTCAACAGCTTCCTGAAATTCCCAGGCTGCAATAATAATCGTCTTTTTCACTGACAGAGTATAGAGTTTAAACAATATGACCAGTTATGACCAATGCACACTAGCAATTGAAAAAAACCCTGTAAAAATAGAGTGCCACATCAAATTCACAACTTACCAGTAGAGGGAGCCATAACACAAGTCATTTGAGGTTGCAGCATACATACTGCTATGTATGCTGTACTGTGTCTTTATTTATGATAGATTGTCAGCCTATGTGTGCTCTTAAAACCAGGGTTAGGGTTACAAATGCATATTTTCCTAAATTAGAGTTAAATATTGCTCTTATTGTGCTTCTGTGTTGTTTGCAGTGGCAGTAATGACAATAACAGGTCCTTTACTTGCAGACTTTCTCATATATTAAAACATCATTAATCAGCAGCTTTCATTCTAATAAGAGTCTGAATCTGACAGCCTTTTTGCATTTCATGCTTCACGTCCTCAGGTGCTGATTCATGTGATGCCGTGTTTAAAATTACAACAACTTCCACAAAACCTCATCTATGCATATGCACATAGAAAAAGACAGCACCTGTTTTTTCATCCTCTTCTTTTGCATCCAAGAATGATGGAAAATTCATGTGCTTGTGGCTGGAACAGGACAGTGGGAGCTTCTTGTTCACGCAGCCCACAGCTTGGGATTGACAGCTGTTGCCACCACCTGAGATAGCAGGAGAATAATGACGAGGGAGGGGAGGAGAGATAAATCCACCAGGGGATTTTAACCCAAAAAAATTAATATTCATGATTAGACTACAGGCCTGTGAGACAGGAATAAAATGCATCTCTGCTGCGGTGCTAAATGTGCGCTGGTCTGGTTCCTCACTGCATGTGTGTCTTTAGTCTCCTGCTGTAAGTGATAACAGTTGAGATACAGTGAAAGTAGGACTGGTTGTGGATGAAATAGGGCATGAATAGAAATAGCTCTGTAGCCTGGGCTCCAACAGTCTCTGGAGGCCGGGAGTGCTGTGTCAGTTGCCTCATGTGTGCTGTTAAGCCGATGGCTGTCTATTCTCCGTCCAGGTGCGTGTGTGTGTGTTTGCAAGTGTGTGGGAGATCCTGCCCAGGACTCGCAAGCTCCTGGAATCCATGAGAAAGCATAAGGCCTCTGCCAAATGCATTAAGATTAAAGGCATTGACAAGGAATGTGTTATTGCCAGCTCAGATGGGGCCTGCATAATCTGGGACCTGGTGGAAGCCAGAACTCGCCCACTCAACCCCTTCTGTTTCTTTCCTGCTGAATCTAATTCACATCACAGGAATGGTTAAATCAATTTAGCTCTGATGAAGGCGGTCGTCTTGTTAAAACCATGCAAAACGTTTGTAGAACATCACATTTAGTCAGAGCTGTAAAAATACATGAAGCAGTATTGATTTCCTCCCGGGGCGTGCTGTTTCGTCACTCTGCGGAGGCATTTCCTGAGGAGTCAGGTGCTCCTGGATAACAGCAGAGGTGGGACCAAGTCCAAGGGGGTCAAGCATCTACTTGCCCAAAGTCAAATGTCAGATTCTAAAAGTTTATACGAAATTGCATCCTGGAGCAGTACGATATTTGAGCTTCCCACCCTGAGAGTGACATCAGAGCAAAATTGCTGCCTTGTGATTATGATGAACAGGACCATCCCTGGAGCACGTGAACGCATGTGAAGTCATCATATTTGTAAGTCGAGTCTGCCACACCTCTGCTGATCAGCACTGTCTGCTCGCTACACCTCCCAGACGAAAAACAGGTCGCTATTCATGTCAGAGACAGAGAGGAAACATCTAAACGTTAATTGTGCTGTAGTACACGTAAATTTATGCGATGTGCGTACTGTATGCTCTTGCCTCTGGTCATATTTTACTGTAGCAAAGCAGGGGTAGCAGGGCAGTGTGACAGTCATAGTGCATTGTTCTTTTAGCTGAGGGAGTGTTTGTTCCCTGAGCAGACGGCATATATGACTCAGGCGACCAGATGGTCTCATCTTTGGGGTTGACATTTCCTTCTTTGCAGAGAAGAGCGTCACAGGCAAATTACCTCTCCATTTATAGGCATAACATGACTTAACTACAGTATTAGGCTACTACACGGCAACACTGATCTAATCATGAGTACTGCAGCATTGCAAAAGAAAGAAAAACACCTTGCTGTCTCTTTTGTTATTATTATCATAACTCTGAGTTGGTACCAAATTAATGTTCAAAGGGTTGTGCTTTGTATGAGATGTTCACTCACATCAAAGACAATAAAATATAGGCCACACAGGAAGAAAACACATCTACCGTATGTCTTTACAATGATGCAGCTCCCTTTTCACAGCGAGGGAAGAACTTGCACATGATATGGAATTATTATCTTTGCGAGAGAAATATTAAAAGGTACCTGACCTTGGGAAGGGAAAATGCAAAATTGCTCTAAAAATAACATCAAATAGCAACGGAAAGAGGAGGCCAAAATAAGAAGGACAACTGCCAAACCCGAGGTGATTATTGCTGAGCCACGAACTCTCAAGCATCCACAGCACGACTGTACTGTACATGATAGATGTCAGCAGCTCAGAGGTGCCCCTGGGTCATTATTGCAGAAGTTCAAAAACGTATATGTTTCATCCAGCCCCTTGGAGTAGAATGATGAAAATACTCCAGTCCAAGGCTTTTTGGTAGTTTCATCACATCTCCCTGCTGCTGTCAATGGCTGTGAAAAAATACCATAGGCAGATTTATATGGCTTGGGTTTGTCGTGGCTGAGAAGTCATCAAAAATGTGGATTTAAGCAAGAGGGGAAGATCAATTCAAAGATTCGACCCAAGACAGGGTTTCCGCTGGTTCTTAAAAAGCCTTGAAAAGTCTAATATCCAATAAACTTTATTTTAGGTCTTAAAATGTCTTTAATGCGTTGGTGGCAGGTCTTAAAAATTGGATTGGATTTTGAAGTTAACATTACTTTTAAAAAAAAGTTTTTTAAGTTTAAGTTTTTATAAAGTTTTCATCTTTTTCTCCTGTCTCTTTCCTGTCTTTACAGTTGTAGACACCGGTGTCTTTTGTTGAGATTCTGACTGGGCAACATCAAGTGAAACACTGCACACATAACCAGTGGTGGGTTACACTTGGAGCCTGGTACGAACTGCTCGAAAACCGGGTTATGTAACTGTGATGCAGACTGGCCACAGAGACAGAACGCTGCGGATTAGCAAGTAAAGGGAACATGTGAATATGGACAGAAGTGTTAACGTGATATAAACTGTCTTTGATCATGAAGCCTCATGTTACTCTACAATTCTGTGGTTTACAGTGCAGTCTGGACTCTTTGTTAACAGCGACAAACACACAGATTCATGTAATATACGCTCGTCTCCTCTTCCTTGTGCTGCTGGATGTGCTGTTTTTCTCTATGGAGGCCCAATGTGATGAAAAAAAAAATCATCCTGTAAGTCATTATAATCAGAAACTTTCTCAAAATAATGGCTCAGTATGTCAGTATCCCATTATTTTGAGATACTAGGCCATTATTTGAGTTACTAACTCATTATACATTCCACACTATTTAGTTTGACTCCTGGCTGACTTCCATTGTCCCTATAGTGTTGGTAAATTTAAAAAAAAAAAAAATCGTCTTTATCCCTTAAGTTAAATTCATTACACTATTTCCATGGACTTAAAATCATCATTTTATTTGATGGCCTTGCTGCCCTGATATTTGGCCTGTGTGCCCTCAAAAATTGACACCAAACAACAAAGGCCAAATGCCGCACCCTTCAAATGATGATATTACAGGCCTGGATTCAGTAAATGGATTCACTTGTAAATGTATTATTGGGAAACATCTGTACTGCTCATACTGTGACAAAACTAACTAAAACTATCATAGCCCACCCAGCTACTATGTTGCAACAAAAACAGTCTACTTTTAAGTGATGTAGCAACGGCAAGCTAGTTAATGCAGTTAATTTGAGCTGCACTGCAATACATATATGTCTCACTCTCCATAGTAATATACCAAATGTACCATCCCAGGTTGGCAGTCTGTTTAAACTGTATAAATTCCCATCTCTCCCTCAGCCTGTCGGTGACACTGTCAGCCTCACCACCACCTCAGCATCCACCTGCTGTTCATCACTCTTCAAATTCTCCATGTAAACATAATCTGTGGGGAGTGATTAGGTCAGAGCCTAGACGCCAAACCCTAATTATGTTCTGCTGCTGTAATAAACATTTTAAAATGTGAGCTGTCTGACTGAAATAAGCTAAAATAGTTTACGTTAATGTCTGATTATTTTCTTAATAACCCTATGATACAATAATTCTAAACCCTTTGGTTTAATGTTGTGTTGAATGTGAATAAATTACAGTGCAAGTAATTCATATCATTTGTACCTTTTTTTGCCAGTATTTATGTGAAATAAGTCTTAAATTGCATTCATAATGGTCTTAAAAAGCCATAAATTTAACTTGTTGAAACCTGCAGAAACCCTGCAACAGCAGTTCTTCCTGCCTGACTGGAGCCTGGCATTTAGTTTGGGGTCATTTTTTCAGAGTGAGATCATCATTGTCCATTGCTGGAGGTGTCTATTAAAGTCCTCCAGGTCCTGTAGATCATTGCAGCAAATAAAAGCAGGTAAAACTTCCCCACTGGCACAGTCGGTGAGATGCAAACCTTATTTCACAGAAGTGAGATTTACTTGAGTCTGCCGTGTTGGTCCGCATGAACAGTTGGCATGTTTGGTACACGATCTGTGAGCGAGAAGATTATTGTTTGCCTCCTCCTCGTGGAGGCAGATGACATTGGGAGAGGAGGCCTTCGGCGAGGCTTTGCTTCTGTGTATACAGGCCTGCAAATTCAACTCGTAGTATTCTGACAGGCCCTTCTGCTGTGTGCACTCATGGCTGTTTCTTAGCTCTCAGCTTAAAGTATTCCTGAGTTTCTCTTCTCTTGATATTGAGCCTGCTGGTGGGATTATTGCTTCCCAACAACAACAGGTACTCCATACCACACCACCATCAGCACCACTCTGAAGGCAGAGGAGGAGGCTTGCCTTTTGAGCAAACACTTGGCTCAGACTCACTCCTCAGGTTGCATTAGCAGTAAAGAGGAGAGTCAGTCCTAATGCTTTCACTCAAAGCTGTAATAAATCTGCAGTTTTTTAGTGTTAGTAAGACAGCCCTGTGTGATTAAACATATCTATGTAGTGAGCGAAGGAGATAAGCGGTTCCGCTTTCCTATACTTCATGGCCTAGGAATGATAGTAATAATCCAGGACACTGTAACCTGTGATAAATGCCTTTCAAGGCTTAGCTAATGAATTTCCTCTGTAGGCGGCAGGGGTCACACACTCACACACGATATGCTCTCTTCTTGCCTTTTTTATTCTGAATTGTCAGAGATAAGTTCAATGTACCAGCGATTCCCAACCAGAGGTACTTGTACTCCAGGGAGCACTTCTGCAGTTGCCAGAGGGTATATGTGGTAAGACTGTGGAGCAGCTCAACTAATTTGAAAAATATAACTTATGATGTTATTTAAAACAAGTAGAGTTCACTCAGTAGAGTGCAGATTCCCAACCAGGCAACAGATGGTGAAGCCCCGGCTGCAATGCCACCTCACCTGCCAGATGCAACCAGAGGAGATTTACAAAGTTCTTCCAACATTAACATGACCTCCACAAACACTGTACCTGAAACAAGATTTCAAGAGGCACTAGGTGTATTTTTTGGACGTAATCACCAGACATGTATGATTCCTGTGAATAACTTCCAATGAGAAACATGCTGTCATCTGTTAGAGACTTTTATTAACTGGATTATTCCACAGGAGAAGAAAAGTGATGAACAACAGGCGTCATTGTGTGGAGCTACTTAACAATACACCAGCCCCATGTAGCTGATTTCTCCCTTTTTGGAAAATTGTTAGATTTCACTTTGCCATATATACACTGACAAATAAAATTTAAAAATTTGAAAAAATTGAATTAAATTAAAAGATGATTGATGGATTTTGAATTATTGACTGCCGGTCAAATTAGAGTGGTTGTTTTAACCCAAAAAGGGGCAGAAGCATGACACAGGCACAAAACACCCAGATGAATTGTTTTCATCCATATGCCAATTCTGTAGGCATCGCTCAACTCTAGTAATAACCTTGTTGATCCAGCATCAATCAAAGTTAGCAACACTCTGATAGATGCAGTTGCAGCAGCAATGGGTTGGGTTTGTTTTGTGTCAGTGAAAACACTGACATTGGAAAGGATATGATGCCATTTCAAATTGTTGGGAGGTTTTCAATATGTCATGGTTTTGGTATTAGTTATTTCCTGTTTTATTTTAAAATCTTGCCTTTTGT
Organism: Lutjanus campechanus; assembly: GCA_027495735.1. Taxonomy (NCBI): domain Eukaryota; kingdom Metazoa; phylum Chordata; class Actinopteri; order Lutjaniformes; family Lutjanidae; genus Lutjanus; species Lutjanus campechanus. The sequence goes on from JAJHUR010119333.1 coordinate 15,577, forward strand.
GTGTTTGTTGTCTTTACTTTCTGTCTTTGTCTGTTTCCTGCCTTTTTGGTTTATGATTAGCTTCACCTGCTCCTAATTAAAGCTATAGTTGGTAATCCTGTTCAGAAACACTTTTTGTTATACTGGTTGAAATGGTCCTTCCATCCTGAGAGTAGTCAATACATTATGTATTATGAAATACCAAGTTAGCAGGATAATAAGTTAGTAAGAGTACAATGGCAGAGAAAATGCAGCCAAAAGTACCACTTCCAGCGTTACTTGTAACGGCTCGCCCCGCTAAACAGGCAAAGAAAAGAAAGCTGGAGGCAGAAAAGGCTGCGATGAAAAAGTCTCTGGATAAAGCTAGATGACAAACCAGAGTCAACATCGGTGCAGCCTTTGAGCGGTGGAGACAACTGAGGCATCTGAAGGGCCTGAAAAGTGATGCAGAGGTTGCTGTCTTTCTGTTGGACAGGTAATTATTTGTTTTGCTTCATGGGGATTTGTTATTTTCATGAAATGTGTAAGGTTTGCCAACTTAGCTACTTTTGTAGCTCGTATTAGCCCAATGCTAACATTAGCTTCTCTGTCGATGTAAGCCGGTCATCGGTACATACTGCTTATCTAACTTGTAGGATCTATGCTTCCTGCACGGAGCATTGAGTGTTTTTACTCGACGTGGGGCGTGGCTTTGGACGGAGCACTGACGGGAGGGGGAGGAGGTGGTGGAGCTTAGAGGAGGTGCCACTTTCAAATCTTGCTAGCTCTCCAACATTACTTTAACTGTTTGTGTTAGTGGGTGTATGTTGCTGCTTGTCTGTCTTAGAGTTCTCCTCATGTTCCTGTTTTACTTCTGGTTTCCTTTTAAATTATTCGTTGTTATTTTGTGGACACTCTGAAGTGAATGCATCTTTGTTGAACTTGTTTGACTTCCCAGCCACCCTTTGTTATGTTGTGTTGTCTTGCCAGTAAGTTTATTAAAGTTATCATTTCCTTTAGTCCTGTGTGCCCTGCATTTTGGGTCCATTTTAAAACTGAACTTTGACACATTATAAAAGTTGATGAAATGATTTCAGTGTGCATATCAGTACTTTTTCACCATATTCAGCACATTTGAACAATACCATGATAACACTTATAACCACAATAAATTTGGTCACTAATTGTGACATGAAATTGTCATATTGTTTCATCTCTATGACAGGATATCGGAGAAGAACGCTGCCAACTTCTTTAGGCCCGAGCTCATCTGAGAAGGACTGATTGTTTTGGAAAATCATGGACATTGTGTCCTTTGGCCTTACAAGGAAAAGGACCATTCAGGTTATAAATGCATTTATCAAAGCCAGCATCTGTGATGGTATGGAGGTGTGTTAGTGCCCACGGCATCATGGGTAATTGTCATATCTGAAGGCCCCATTAATGCTGAAAAGTACATACAGCTTTTTGGAGCAACACATGCTGCCATCCAAACATATTTTTCATATTTTTTCAGCTTTTTTGAAACATTATGCAGGCATCAAATTTAAAATGAGTGTATATTTACAAAAAACAAAGTTTCAGCTTGAGCTTTATATATTTTATTGTATTTGAATACAGTTCGGGAAAAAAATGCAATTCATTGCATTCTGTTTTCATTTACGTTTTACAAAATGCTCCAACTTTTTTAAAATCAGGATTGTATAGGAGATTTAGACTGTTAGTATCCTACTGATGCATCAAAGCATATGTAACATGTTACTACTGTTGCTGGTTGAGTAGTTCTGTCCAGTGGTTCCCAACTTACCGCTCTGCCTCCTCTGAATGGTCACTATACAGGCTAATCTGAGGGACTGTGAGATGATTACTGGGGCTCTGTTAGTCACAGAGGTCATTTTCCTGCAGAATGAGTAGCCTACTTTTACTTTTAACACTTAAGTTTGCTGTTAATACTTCTGTACAAGTATGATTTTGGATGCACGACTTATAGGTCTACTTGTATGAAGTACTGGTACTTTTACTTAAGTGAAGGATCTGAGTACTTTTTCCAACACTGGTGGAAAGTAAAACAGAAACTGTTCTGTGTCTGATTGGTCGTGAGCGCTGACCAGATGAATCCAGGCTGTACACTGCTCTGTTATCTCCTCCATGTGCTGGAGAGTGGGAGGGGGCAGTCAGCCACACAATCACAAGCCTTTTCCAGGCGAAGTTGAGCGCACTGGGAGGGGAGGAGAGGGGAGGAGAGCGCTCAGTGCTGCAGCTGGACGGACGGACTGCACGGCGGAGCGGAGTGTTGTGCTGTCCGGGCATGACGAGATGTGGCTTGTGACAGCAGTGTCGGACTGATAATGAACGCCTTCAGTAAGTGCTGGGATGGATGAGGAAGGTGGAATAACAGTGTGCCGTTGTGCCTCCTGGCTCGATGGTGTCACCTCTGTGCGCTTTTCCCTCCGCGATCCGGACAGGACAGGGGACACTGGCAGAGAAGTGACACACCGGCGTCGGAATTTACACAATTATCAGTGTGAGGAGAGACGGCAGAGAGAGTAGAGGCGCTGTCATGGAGAAACAGAGCAGAGTCAAGGAGGAAATGCCGACATCGAAGGAGGAGAAGCGCAAAGAGAAGAAACCCAAATCCGGGAAGCTTTTCCGAAAGAAATCGCTGAAGTCTGTGGGGAGTTTTATGAACAGAATCATCAAAACTTTGGGCACTTTCACCCACTTTGGAGACGCTGACGCGCACGACGCAGAGGACGACGATGGGGGGTTTCGGAATGGCGCACCTTGCACCCTGAGCGCGAGCTCGGGAATCATCATCAAAGAGGACGTACAGGTGGCGTGGGAGCGCGTGGTGAAAAACACTTCGAGCACGTCTTCCTCTCTGTGCACCGGCAGAGAAAAACTCCTGAACCAGTACGGAGACAGGATCCCAGGGGTGCTGGGGCTGAAAAACCACGGGAACACCTGCTTCATGAACGCCGTGGTCCAGTGTCTGAGCAACACCGACCTGCTGGCAGAGTACCTGGGGCTGGAGCGCTACAAGCTGGACCTGAATCACACCAGGATAAACGGGCTGGTGAGGAGTGATGAGACGCGGCTTGCCAAGGGAGAAGTCACGGAGCAGTTGGCATCACTTGTCAGGGCTCTGTGGACTCTGGAGTACACCCCACAGCTGTCTGTGGACTTCAAGGTACTTCAAAGTACTGCACATCAGCCAAAAACACAGGCCACAGGTGGATGTGAACTCAGCACAGCACATATAGTACAGGCATCACCCCACACTGCCACAGAAACTCTTTCAACTCTTCTAGTTTCTTAAATATGTCATTTATAACATATCGGAGGACTTAAGAAATCCAAGTGGTGGAAAGTCCTAAAAAGAAATACTGATATCAGTGATGCCACAATTTCCCTTTGTTGCCCATGTTAAAAAAATATTTATGCAAGTCTGCTTGTTTGATGTCCACACAAAGTGTTCATTGCTGTCCACACTCAACCAGAATCTGTGTTTGACATTAATGGAGTTGGATACAGTACAGTGAATGTGCAAAAGGGAATTCTTAATCCTTAAACGCATAAGTGGGTCAAAATGACAGAGTGGGTTCATTTTCTTGCCACACCTTTGTAATGAAAACAAGTTTTAGTTAGTTCATCATTCATCATCGCCAACATTTAAGTTGATTAGTGCCAATTTGTGTAATATAAAAGTGATATTTTAAGTGATATTTGAATAATTTTGTGTTAAATTCATTAATCACTGCCAATCCCCAAATATATATGGAGTAGTGCCAATATATGTTTCCTTGCAGACTAGTATACTTATATAATGATAATGATTTAAATTATGATTTAAGGAAGCAAAAAAGCATTACCTGTTTATGGTAAGAAACACCTTTGAACCACCACTTGGATCTCTTAGAACTTTTTGCTTGTTATAGAGGAGACTTTTATTAGCTTTAAACATTTTGTCAGATTTCCTGTCGTAATTTGTGTGAGGTTCACCCCCTTTTTTCTCACAAAATGAACTACAAAAGGCATTTTTGTTTGGATCATATTGAGGCGATTTCCCTTCATGCAATTCCTTATGAGTTTTGTGTCGATTTGACCCACAGGTTTGGATAAAATGCCTGGGCTGAAAGCACAGAGAAGGTTCAGGGATGAAAAGTCCTGGTTCTATTAAAAAGCTGAGGGCAGTCTCACAGTTTCAGTGGTTATCATTAACTAAACACAGACTCCTACATTATTAGTGCCTTGGCACTTTAAGTGCAGAGCACACTGACTGTTTAGTCAAACATAATCACATGTTATGCACAAAATGCGCCATAGCCACCTCTGAGAAGTGACTTACTTGAATGTTCAGACAAAGGACGGGTGTCAGAAGTCTAACATCATTTGCTGTAATTGCCAGTAGTACAGAAACTGTTCTCTTCCCACATGCACTAACAAGCGCACAGTGCTTTGCCCTGTGACTTCAGTGTTTTCCTTGCAGGTGATAATGAAGCTGCTGCTCTGTGTCACTGCAGTCTGAGGGCGTAGGGTCAGCAGGTGCCTGACTCAATTGCAGGGCTGGATTATTTCTACTAGAATACCCTGTATGACAACACTAAAACTTCCTCAGGGTTCCACATTAACCATGACCCAATGGCTCATAGCCACAAAAAGTGACTATCAAATTTCCCATGTGGGTGGCCTCCTGTGGCCACTATGGTTTATCCCCACCCTGCGAGTCTCCACCAACACGTTACAGCTCCACAAACATCCTGATTCCATTGTGCTTTTTAGTTCAACAGTCTGTGAAAACAGTGAACAGCACGTGTTGTCAGGTAGCTACCAATATGTCAGGGCTACTGAGGTCTGAGTTTACTAAATTTACTCTGCTGACGCGATCATTACAGAGGAAACAGTAACACAAAGGGTGGACTTTGAAAAAATGAAACTGCAACGGAAATTTAGGAGTGAATGGAAGCAGGAGTATAAGCGTCTAGAATATGACACATCTACAGACATAATGTGCTGTGGTGTGTGTCACCAGTTTCCTCAACTAGCTGAGAGGTGGAGCTTGTTTTTCATTGGAAACAGCCCATCCTAATTCATGGGAAAAGTGTCATAGATAACATAGTGTTAAGTACCATTACATTGCCCTGTCTGTATCGTTTATAAGTAAGTTTACATTTGGCCCACCAAAAATCTACTTTGGCCACCAAATTTAGCAGTCGGTTGCCTCTGTGGCCAGCGTTTACAAATATAGCGTCTCTTAGATTTGGGTGATGTCTACTAAATTCGAATATGATGATGTCAACAGAGAAACATCGCAAGGGACGATAACTGAGTGTCTTGGCTTCACCTAACCAGGCAGATTTAGTGAGAAAATGATAAACAAGACATGGAGA
>JAJHUR010119334.1:0-20938 GCA_027495735.1 Lutjanus campechanus
CCATTTTAGGCTTTTTTTTTTTTTTTTGTCTTGAAGCCAAATATTAATTGACACCAAACGATAATGAGAATTTCCTGTCTTAGAAGACCATTTCATTAGTGGATGGTGTTTTCTGACAAACAAGCAAAAACCATTAGAAGCACTACAAATTGCCTGGAATTTGACTATATTAACTCAAGTACGTGTATGATTTGTGAAATTATTCCCAGCTTTGCATAAATGCAGCTGTGATTTACAGCAGCTACAGTGTAGCTGCTTTGGATGCTAAGCGTTTGACTGATGATGCCTACTGTGCCATCATTGGTTTGGTAATGTAGTCACTTTTAAGCAGATGAAAGCCCCGAATTTGGAATCTTTTCCTGAGAAAGGCTCGAGAATTTTATGGATACTGGTGAGGCGAAATCATATTTGATCTTGAGCCTGTCTTTTTGGTCACTTTGAGTCAGGACAGCAAGCTGTAACACGACATTGATATATTATAAGCTCATGAAGTGGATATGATGATTTATGTCAGTGCACACAAAACAACGTTAGCATTCATTCATGTCGTGTCATGTTGTGTTTCTGGCCACCTGATTACGCCTATACTCCTTTGAGACTCTACTGACTCTATAAACTGCCTTCAGATTATGAAATGAAATTTGCTCTTGGCTCACTGTGAGGCTTTTTGCAGAGTCAAAGCGAAGTACTAGGTGCCATGTATGCCTGGTGCACATTAGCTAAGCTAATTTTAGCACTGATCTGGCTAACTTAATAAATTATATGCCAGTTCACAAATCTGGTAGCCCCATCTGACTGATGACATTTCGCCATGCATTAGGCTACTTTTATTGGCGAAATTGTGGTATGCTTTTAATGTTGTGCGTGTAGTGTTTGGGGAACTGTGAAACACTTTTCTTCCATCAGTCTCCTGCTTGCATGTGTTGCTTTGAGCTACGGATGTTTTGCAGTTGGTTCCACTTTAAAAGCTCAGCAGCAACCAAGATTATAGCTGAATAAACGGAGTGCTTTGTGGCAATTACAAGCGGTGCGCCTCACCAAGGTCCGCCCAGCTGGGCGCCACTGCTCTCTCCATTGGAAAACAGCAGTACAGGCAGCGCAGAGTGGTTTTCCCGCTGATCATGTGCGGACACCTGCTAAATACTCTGCTGTATTTACTCGGTAGTTGCTGACTTTGTCTGTCAGGTGTTCGGTGTTGGCCAAGTAGCCAAACATACAGTGGATTTAACAGAACTTTGTTGGTGAAAAGCTGGAAAGGGGTTTCATGAGAGCAGTGAAAGTGACCCAAAACAGTAAAACTGTGGAATGCAGAACCAAACTAATGAGCTAAATTAGCTAAAATAGAGCTAAACTGCAGAGTTGGGTGATAATATTCGTTTGTTAATATAAATATGTTGAGAAGTGCAGCTTTTGAAAGCAACAGCACCGAGTTTAGTAAGACCTACTTTCCCTGGTGTGGTCATTAGTCCAACTCTTTACCTCCTTACAACACTTACTCTGGAGTTCCTGTTTGAATCAGCAGTGTGGATATTCTGATTTTATTTAATTACACTTTCACTTTGGATTATGTATCGGGGTCAATTAGATGCTTGAGGAATGATGCATGTCATTACGGTGTTTTTAATACTATTAAATTTCTTTAAATTTCTCCACTCACAGAGCACTAATCTCAGAAACCAAAGATAAGATTTAGATTCAGTGATTCTAATAACTACACTGTCAAATTAGCACTTTATTGGCTAGAGGGGCAACTTTAATTACAAAACAAAATGAGAGTTGCTCCTGTTTGACCTGATTTGGGTTCTGTGTGTGGGAGCCCTGTTTCTTCTTTCTTATTATCTTCCCTTCAATTACACCTGAATACCTGGAAAAGTGTGTCACCACAGTAACAGAGAGCGTGTGCGCCTTCCTGCATTGTGTTACATACAAAAGCTCTAACAGGAGGTTTATTTACTGCTCATCGCTGAGAACTGCATTTGCCAACTTTGCATGCAGCAGCTGCCTGGCTGAACATGTCAGCCAGACTTGACATAACTTTGCTCTGTTCTCTCCTTTCATTCTTTCACTCTCTGCCTCTCCTTGCCACCCCAAGGCAGAGCAAGCCGATGAGGGTTCCCAGTAAAAGCAATGATCAAAAGTAGCACCCGGATGCCTACAGGTTTCCCTGACATGAGAGGAGATTGTGTTGGTGGGGAGAGCGATGGCGGAGCAGAGTTTGGAGGGTACACTCTGAGAAATGAGGGTTCCAAAATGGTTCTTCCTGACGGATTGAGGTTCTACCCAGAATCATGTGCTTCTTAGGACCCCTTTTTTGAAGAAAGGGTTTGTCAGGGGTTCTTTGTAAGACTGAGGGTTCCATTAAGAACCCTTTTCATGCCAAGAATCCTTGAAGAACTCTTTCGCCAAGGGTTTATATAAAAGGGTTAGCTGAAGAACCTCCTGAGTGTGTTCTAGTTAAAACCCTTGGAATACAAACATGTCTTGGTAGAACCTCCTTGGTGGGTTTTAGGTAAAACTCAGATTTAGATTCTAGCTTGGATTCTAGATAAAACCCGTAGAGTGACCCCTGAGTGTCTTCCAGATGGAACCCTTGGGATATAAAGACGTTCTCAGTAGAATGCCACTTGCTAGGCTCTTGATAAAACCCTTTGAATTTAAAAAGGTTCCTGGTAGAACCCTCTTAGTGGGTTCTAGATGAAACCCTTGGAATGTAAAAAGCTTCTTGGTAGAATTCCTTTGCTGGGTTCTAGATAAAAACCCTTGGAATATAAAAAGGTTCTCTGTAGAACCTCTCATAGGGGTTTCTGGGTGAAACCTTTCACAGATGGCTTTAGGTATAACCCCTTATATCAAGTTCTATGTTGGACTACAACCAGAACTACCAGAAACCAAAAAGGGTTCTGCTGTCGGGACAAGCCCAAGAATCCTTTATGGTTCTAGTTTTCATCTTTATTTGTCAGCGTGTAGCAGGAGGAAGTGAGAAAAGGAGGAGAGACACACCCATCGCTTGTCAAGCCCAGAGTGAAGATGGGATACCTCAAGATTGGGAGAGATGTAAAGAGGGATGTGGTGGCGGATGAGGGTTGGTGGTGGTGTTGATGGGAAGGGGGTGGTGGTGGTGGAGGTGGGGGGTTGCAGGAGAGGATGAAAGGTTTGAGGCATGAAAGGAAGGCAGACATGGGGTGAAAAGAGGCGGAAAAGAGAAGTAAAGGAGAAAAAAGGACGAGAGAGAAAGTTGGGCTGAGCGGAGCGCGACATGAGGGGGGGAACGAGAGAGCCGGGGGATCGTCTTGAGTTGAAAAGCCGTCATAGGTGAATAATTGAAGACAGGCTCGGCTGCCTACACACACACACACACACACACACACATACAGTAAAGTCAAAGGCAAGAGGTGGAGATGTGCAAGGCTGAGCAAGACCGAAGCGGAAAATCTTTCCGTAATGAGGAAATTCTTGACTCAGTATAATAATATTTTCCCAATTCGGAGAAAATGTCATTCCTCAGCACTCATTCACACCCGCTGCCTCTATTTCACTTCGCTCAGAGAGCATCTGATAGCGCCGCATAGCAGAATCGTGTTAACTCAATAACAAGACGATAACTCCTGGCCTCTGTGATATGCGCTGGAGTATGACAGTGACAAGAGTGTGTGAGTGCAGCTTGCTGTTTCGGTGTTGTGTACTAGGTTTTGTCTAGGCCTCATATAAATGATTTTACACTCTCTCAAGGGCAATGTTAGGTAAATGATTTACCTCCTTGCTATTGTTTAGTTTATGGCATCTGCGTGTGTGTGTGTGACTTTATATTTCCTGCCAGTGTGTGTCACTACACGCCTTGTGCTCCTGTGTGACATGATTTCTTGCTCACACAGCATGTATAATGCATACCCCAAATTATATGTTACATGTTTGTCTGCTCCCCCCCCCTTCTAACCGAGGGGTGAGCAGACATTCTAATGCACAGGCACTGGCACCACACTCTTACAAATGTAGGTGCTAACTAGAACCAGAGAGAGTTCTTCAGCTTGTCCCTTTTGGTTGCAGGTAGAACCTTTTATAAAAGGTTACACATAAAACCACATAAATATGTGAAATGTTCCCCCCAGATCCCCCCCATGAGAAGTTCTACAAATACCCCTTTTATGGTGTAATGGTTCCACCCAGAAACCTCTCTGGGGGTCTATCCAGAACCCTTTTATATGCCAAGGGTTTCGTCTAAAATCGACCCAGGGGAACCACCAAGAACTATGTTGTAATCCAAGGGTTTCATCTAGAACCAGTCTGGGGCGTTCTACTGAGAGGTTTCATCTGGAATCCTCCACGGGGTTCTACCGAGAACTTTTTTTCATCTGTCACCCTCTTGTCTTCTGAGGCTTCTAAGAACCTTATCGTAGGGTGCTAACAAGAACAAGGTTCAACCAAGAACTCTTTAATATTGTAAAAGTTTCATCTAGAACCCACCCATATATATTCAAAGAGTTTCACCTATTATCCTCTTGTTTTTTGACATTTTTTTTTTAAAGAACCATGTTGTATGGTGCTAACAAGAACAAGATTCTACCAAGAACACTCTCACATCCCAAAGGTTTAATCTAGAGCCCATCCAGTGGGTTCTACCAAGAACCTGGCATTTGATTGTCAAAAAGATTCACCTATAACCCTTGCGTCTTCTGAGGTTTCTGCAAAAAGCGATATTGTCGGGTGCTAAGAAGAGCAAGGTTGTACAAAGAACCCTTTTATATTCTGAGGATTTCATCTAGAGTCCAGATGGTCTACTGAGAACTCTCATATTCTATGCATTTAATCAAGAACCCATCTAGAGGGTTCCACAGAGAACCCTCGTATACTGTACATTGTGGTCATTTTAATAATCAATGTTGCGATGACCAATGTTTAAATTGAGGAAACATTCAAATAAGTTTTAATGAATAAGCGCTCTTAATGGAACCCTTGGTCAAAGAACCCTTGATGAACCCTTTGAACAAATTGTTCTGGGTAGAACTTCAGCCCTTCAGGAAGAACCTTTTTGGAACCCCTTTTTCTAAGAGCGTAGAATGCTTTATTTGGCCGCATATAAGACCAATTTCAGCCAGATTTATGACTTCTGGAGTCGGGTTATTTCACCAAATCCCCAGACAGGACACAATTCACGGCTGTTGTGTGTGATACCTGCTCTGTTTTCAAATCTGAGAGCCGGGGGAGTTATAAGGAGAAACCCTCTATATTTCCAGCAGCCCACCTCTTATTCCGCCCTTTCTACATTCACCAGCTGAAAAAGAAAAAAAAAAAGCCCCGGGCAACTTTTATTACACCCTCCCTCAATTACACCGTCGTCATAAAACAACACACATTTAATCACAGCCTCTGCTAACATGATGAAGTAGTTCATCACAAAGAAACGCCAGATCTTAACAATGGAAACATACATTTCGGAGCGGACAGATATTAGATACGTGTCGATAAAAAAAGATGTAGGTCTCGCCAGTCCATGAATTATTATCGAGGAAGGGGATGGCACGTTCCATAACTTATCCAACTCCAGGGGAGACGAGTCCTGTGCTCCCCGGGGAGAGAGCGGCATCCTTGGGGTGATGACAGGGGGATGTGGGTCGGGCGGATTCTCCCACCACAGGGGGATTCGTGTGCTTTAAGGAAACAGTGACAATCCATGTTGGGAATACAAGAGCATTAGAAAAAATCCCTGCAGTGGGGAGATTCTCTAGACAAAGAGAAGAGTCTATTGTGGGTGCACTGGGATTCACACTGACTGGTTTCCCCACTGGGAAGATGGATATGTCACCAACATGACTCTGACACCATTGAGACTTGACATATAGGCTAAAGATAACAGCCATCATACGTCTAGAGCTCTTTTAGTGAATGAATCGCCGAACTCTCTCTTGTTTAACTGGTGCATTTAATCCCACGCAGAGAAAAACTCTCAAATAGTTCTTACTTGTTGTAAGCACACACAGAAGAACAAGAAAAAAGCGGTTTGCAGGATCAGTAATAGTCACTTTATGCAAATGTCTCCTGATGCAATGCAAAAGGCAACCAGGCAAGCAACATGTTATTTTTGATTTCCACAAAAACGTACAAACACCAATTCCAAAAACGTCAGGACACTGTGTGACACATAAATTAAACATAATGCAAATATTTTTTGACCCATATTCAATTGAAATCAGTACCAAAACAAGATATTTTATGTTCAAACTGATCAACTTTATTGTTTTGTCTTGTTTTTTTTGTAAATATACACTCATTCTGAGTTTAATTCCTGCAACACGTTCCAGAAAAGTTGAGACAGGGGCATGTTTACCACTGTGTTACATCACCTTTTCTTTCAACACTCGGTAAGCATCTGGGAATTGAGGAGACTAATTGATGAAGTTTTCGAAAATAAAATTCTCTCCTATTCTTGCTTGATATTTGACTTCAGGTGGTCAGCAGTTTCAGTGGGAGACACGTCTAGAACTGGAGAAAGGTCAGTCTAGTACTTGAACTATTCTACAACAAAGCCTCGCTGTTGTAACACGTGCAGAATGTGTCTTGGCAATGTCTTGCTGAAAAAAACTGGATGGCAGCATATGTTGCTCCAAAACCTGTATATGTGCCTTTCAGCATCAATGAGACTTTCACAATTATTCATGCCATGGGCACTAACACCCCCCCCCCCATACCATCACAGATGCTGGCTTTTGATGTTAGTGCTGCAAACAATCTGGATGGTCCCTCTCCTCTTTAGCCTGGAGGACACAATGTCCATGATTTTCAAAAACAATCTGAAATGTGGACTCGTCAGGCCACTTTGATTCAGCCAGATGAGCCCAGAGAAGTTGGCAGTGTTTCTTGATGTTGTTGCTGTATGGCTTTCACTTCGCAAGATTTCTGCGGATTCTCTCAATCTTTTAATGATATTATGGATTTTAGATGGTGAAATCCCTAGATTCCTTGCAATTGTGTGTTGAGAAACGCTGTTCTTAAGCCGCTGGTTTATTTGCCCACGCAGTTTTTCACAAAGTGGTGAACCTCGCCCATCATAGCTTGTGAACAACTGAGCTTTCCCAGGGTGCCCTTTTCATACTCAATCATGATACTATCACCTGTTAATTAACCTGCTTTTTAAAAATGTTTTACAGGCATCAAATTTAGAATGAGTGTATATTTACAAAAACAAAACAAAACAAAGTTTATTTTCTGATATGCCATCATTTTTGTCATGGTTGTTTGGATTCTGGAAGGCCCCAACAAGCGAAAGCTGTGCTTTCATCCAAATTTACTGCAAATTAGAACCCAATTTTGAGTAAAAGAAAATGCGAGTGAATGCTTGTTTCTCCATAGTATCATCATGCAATTATTAGGAGTTGTTTCATTAATATGAGCAGCAGGTGGGGGCCAATTCTCCAGTCAGAAAACCATTATAACATTGCTCGAGAAGAGGGTGTAACAAGACGTAATTAAAAGGGGGCCAAAAAAAGACCTCAAACAATAAAAAACAATGTAGAAAACAGGATGGAAATATGACATTTCTGTTTGTGTCATGTATTAATGTGGGGAAGGTTACAACAGATCTGTGTGGAACGATCGTGGATGTATTATAGAGCCACAGGAACAATGGAGAGACTGTCAGAGCGGAACCAGCTGATCAGTCATGCGAGTCAAATGTTTGGTACATCAGAACTTACACTACTTTGGAACATTGGAAGTCGGCGCTGGGAATGACGTCAGGTTGACTGTGATCCAGTACAACAGTTGGTCGATAAAGGTGAAAATCTCCATGAAAAATGTTGTTGTCACTAGTGTTGATGCTGTTGGTGCACGGAGCAGCCTTCTTAGATTTTGAGGTCGAGGTTGGTGAGGTTCCTCCGACTTTGAAAGTCGTATATCCAACTTTAGAGGGCGTTCCAGTTGAAATCTCCAACTGGGAACTTGCAAAATACAACAACCCCATTTAACTGGAACAGACCACTATCAGAAAAAGGTGTTTCCATTTCCCATTCGGTGCATTAACATCAAAAACACAAAAACCACCTCAAGCAAGCACTTTTTTTTCAAAACTGGCCAAAGTTTTTCTAATTTTGCTGTTTTCAATGGCATGCTTCAAAAATACATTGATAGAAGCGCAGATAATGTCATCCTGCCAGATCATAAGACACTCATTCTTTTATGGAGGAGATGACATGTGACTTATTTTATCATTAAGGTGTGAGACTTTTAGTCTAACAGGGTGGATCAGGTACATTTAGCGGACTCTGAAGGAGAGGGTGTAGTAATGTATCAACATAGATATGTAGATTTAACCATTTTAAAGCTGCACCGTCTAAGTTCCAGCCAAAGAAAATTTTTCCCCTTTATTTTAATTTTTTGAGGACTCTATTTCCCAGAAATCCTTTAATGTGACATCTGTAAACTTTACTCAACAAGGCCATGTTTGCATTCCTGGCCAGTCTGTGGTCACTTCATAGAATACTGCAAAAGAAAACTGCAGGATGAGAGAAACAACAAATGTGACTGTTCTTTTAGGTAACTTGGTATTTCTTCGTAAAACGTATATTTTCCAGTCCTGATTTGTCACTTCCACTGGGACCGAAATCTCCCATCAGTGTAGCAACATGTGGGCAAATCCAGTGAGTTCTTTGGGTGGGTAGTACAGTATTTCTCCCAAACGGAGCGGGGCTATACTTTTCTTGAACATGCTTACATTTTTGGATGTTTGGCAATCAATAGTAATCATACTGAAGAAATATAACAAAGAAGGTGGCCGCAAGATAAAAGGATAGAGAGCAAGCAATGTAATTGTGTGAAAAATAATGGGATAAAAGACACCACATCAAAGAAGCAAAGTCTATTTTTAGTTTAAAGGAGTGATTTACAAGGTGATGCAGAACTCTAGACAGCAGAAAACAATTTCAAAGAGGAGAAATATTTCGTTACGGGAGAAAAAAAAAAACAGAAACAAAGATTAGAAAGCACCCAGAGACAGTGATTTTGATTGAGAGAATGAGAGGGAGAAGAGGGGGATTTTTCAGCAGGGGGGGCGATTGGAGCGCTAGAGAGAGAGAGAGAGAAAGAGTGTGTCCGGGGGGCGAGGAAGAGGAGCCGCAACAGAAGAGCAGGTACAGCGAGTAAGTGGGCGAGAGAGCTAGGGGAAGGCTGGGGGAGAGAGAGCGGGAGGGAGTGGGGAGTTTGTATTGCATTCCTGTTGCATCAGTTCAGAGTAACAAGATTTGGAGATGCAGGCTCAGACATACTAATAGGTTTTGCACTGACGTCCAACCCCCCCACCCCCCACACGCACACACGCACACACACACACCCAACATAATAGACAGTTCTGCTCAGCAACACGGCTTGCTCGCCACTCACATTTAGCCCCTGTTGATACCTCCGTAACTGTGTTTGTGTGGGGGAGACAGAAGGAGGAGAAATGAGTGACCAGCCTACACACACACACACACACACACACACACACACACACACACACACTGCACTGTCAAGAAGAAATACCAAATAATCCCCAGCGAAAGAGGCAGATAAAGACAGTGACCTTGTGCCGCAGTGAATAGAGCCATCAGCAGAGGAAATAAACACAAGCAAGGCCAACACACAATATCTCTGCTCGAGCAAATCTAATTTAGACTCCTTTTTAGTAGAGCCAGGACAACGTGGCTTTTTGTGTCTTTAAAGCCTCAAGAACTTGGACTCGCCATTGTTCATCAGACAATCTGAGGAGATATTTTGTATTTTTCACGGGGATGAAAGTCCCAGATAAATGAGCCTTTTTTAAATCTTGGCATTAAAGGAATAGTTTGGATTACTTGAAGTGTTGTTGTATGAGGTACAGTGTATATCAGTGTGTTACCCACAGTATATAGAGGTTGGCATGCCACAGTTTGGAGCAGCAGCGGGAGCACCAGCGTAGGAAACTAAGCAATGCCCTGCATTTTTTTGTATTTTAAAAGCTGCTGGGCTGTGGGGCACTGTGCAGTGTGTTATGAATGGTGCGCGTTATCCTAAAAAACACGACAACAACTCACAAAATGTGTTATATTTGCTGACAGAGTATAGATCACAGCATCTGCAGGTAATCGACATTTACCTGGAGCTGACCTTCGCAGCCCACAGTGTAGCTAATGTTAGCAGCAGCCTGCTCTCCTCGCAGGTTAATGTCCATGTCTGTCCTGAATGTGGTTACACATCACTCCAGTCGAGTGGTTATATGTCGGTTTATTCTGACACAGCCTGCACACAACCTGATTTTCTTTTTTTTCTTTTTTTTAAGATCAAAATACTTCCAAACCACACTGGTTTTATGAGGTGTCATCTGTCCCACTTTGCTGATAACATCATCCAGGTCATACGAGGGTGGCAATGTTTAATTGTATAGTCAACTATTTGCGCACATCCCTAAAAACAAAATCAGTATCAGTTTACGTGTATGCTATATTTAGAATATTTTCGTCACGACAGTCGTTTCAGACAGGCAACTGCTGTTGTACGATCACCCACCAAACTCCATAGGCAAAACCAGTAAGTTTACCTTGCAGAACAAGGGAGATGCTGGTATCCTGCTGCTTTGATCTGTTAGTTTGGGTTATTGTGTGACTTTGGTGTAGGCGAACTAACCTTTTGAAGCACAGTAACATAAACTGACTAACAAATCAAAGCAGCGGTAGACCAGCAACTCCTGTCTTCAGTTCCTCCTGTGTTTGCCAGTGGAGTTCAGTTGAGTGATATTTGGCTTCTATAAGAGCAGTTTCCCATCGTAAAAGGCTGTCCGACAACAAAGTAAAACTATGAAAATATTCTAAATATAGCACACACTTAAACTCATTATTTTTCTTTTCAGAAAAAGTGGCTAAAGCACCTTTTGTGGTTGACCTCTTCCACCACAGCTCATCTACTGTAGATAATGCACTGACTACATATAGGTACTGTACCTCGTACAACCCTACATCAAATAATTCAAACTACCCCTTTAAAAGGGAGCGGGGAATTGAGCATGAATTGAGCATTTTCTTGTTTTCGAGTGGTTTTGGAATCAAATGGGAGCACTTTAATCTCCTCCCCGGCTGCTTTCAACACAAACAATCGGAGGGGATACAAACACACACACGCTCACAGACAGTGATATCTGGTCAGTTTTAAATTTCGGCTCCTCCAGAGGTTTGGGATGTTTGTTTTTCGGGGGAAAACCAATCCCAGGCCTGCACTGGAGGGCAGCTTAAACCGGCAATCAAAAACAGCGAGTGTTGCCGTTATCTTGCAACATCCTGGGTATTTTTAGCCTTGGACATAAAAAGAAAAACAGCTCATTTTTCCCATCTTCTGGCGCAACATATTATGTAAATGCACAAACATAGCATCAAAAAAAAAACAGAGACCATTACCACTTCATCAAAGACATAATAAATTAAGAAAAAGAGCGCTGTCTTTATGCTCTCATATAAAATTACTCTGCAACATTTATGTGCTTTAAAGAAAAACAGAATGAGTAAACTTCCTTTAACTAATTTAAATGAATGAATGCATGTTCCTGCTTTTCTTTTTTTAAAAACATCTTACAGCTATAAAACAACAGGAGCTTCAAGTTGATCTCTTGTCTTTTCTTTCTCTTTTTTCATCCTATACTCCACCAAACTGTTAAATTTCAATTCAGCTTGGGTTTAAATCCCCTGATGTGGTTTCCCTCGAAGGACTCGCCCCCTTTCTTCTATTCTCTCTCTTCTTTTTTAAGCTTGCGAGTTCTTTCAGGTCGAAACGGTACCTTATGTGTAAAGAAGAGAGACAGTGAATCAATAATCAAAGCTCACCGTCTTTATGCCCAAAGGCGAATGGTTTCTCCCTTCTCAGTCTGTGCCGAGGATCATTCATAGTGTATAAAAGGCATTGCTAATGCCTCGCTGTATGAGCAATAAGAGAAGCCCGAACACACTCCTTTTCTTCTCTCTGAGCTTTTGAGTTGATCCTTGTTGTTTCAGTGTCTCGTGATGGGAAATCCAGCACCACAAGAAAGGAGATCTCTTAGTTGGATGATAGAGCGCTGTGGGTTTTGTTAATTTGCTTTATAGATAAAGGCAAGGGACTGCCCCAGGTGAAACAGGTAGCGCTTCAGATCTCTTTAAAGTCTAATCTGATGGAGTGTGTTATACTGCTTTGCAATGATAAGGGCGTTGAGCGTTTGGAAGTGTTCACTGTGGGTGGATGTCACGCAAACTCCCGACTAAACACACAGAAGAGCGAGTGCGCGCGAGGCAAACAGGAGGCCTTGAATATATCACTAATTAAAGAGTGATTAGCGCTAATGGCACATATTGATTGTTGGAGGCTGACGTAATGGCAGAGGGTAATCTGGTTAGTATCATGGCGCTGAGGGAGAGATGGCCCGTAATTTGAACTCTGCTGAACCTAAAGTGGTTAAAGGCTCCCCTGGTTGTTTGTTTGGCACATCATGCCTTTATGGTATTTATGCAGGAATCAATTGACCAGACACTAAAGGCCTCCCTCGAACAGCCACTGTCCAATCATAGCTTTGCAACAGTAATTATGCGCAGTAACATTTGCTGTTCCTTTGTTTTTGCCTTTCCCAAACCACAAACTAAGAGCAAAAGTGTAAGCAATGGATTAAACAGTGTTTTACTGCTCTAACATAAGCTACATATTTTAGCATGTCTAGCTAACTAGGTTATACCTCAACCAGTGTCACTTCCAAAGCCATATTACATTAGTAGTATAGCTTTGTAGGTCACGTTATATCATACAACATTTTCAGCGTGCTACTATATCAAAGGCTCAACTAATTATAGTTTTGCAGACGCAACTAAGCTTGGCAGGCTTTTGTGGTTTCTTTCTTTCTTTCTTTCTTTCTTTCTTTCTTTCAGTTTGTCTGCTTCAGCAGTGGTTCACTAGCGTATGTTACGTTAGTAGTTTGGACTTGGAAGTAACAGGTCATACTACATTTTCAGGGCGCTACTGTATCAAAGGCTTGGCTAGTCATAGTTTTGCAAAGCATGGTAGGCCTTTTTTGTTTCCAGAACCAAAAAGCGAGAGCAAAAATGCGAGGAACTGATTTAACAGCGTGTTTGTCTGCTTTAACATATGCAGAAATGTTAGCTTGTCTGGCTAACTAGTTTATACCTAAATTAGCATCATTTTAAAGGCCATATTACATTACAAGTATGTCACTGGATTAACAGAACAAGACAGTGTTAATGTGAAATAACAGTCTGATCTTTTTTTTATTTTTTTAAAATCATTTCTCAGGCCTACTTGGAGCACCAGGACCAACTGCAATGTGGGAACAAATTCTCTGTCTTAGAAGGATCATCAACTGGTAAGGCTGCTGATGTTTGGGCAAGTGGCTTTATTCTCTGTCTTTTAGCACTTTGTCAGGTATGGAGCCATGAAATGCATATTTAAGACCCCTTTTACAAGATTCTGATTTTTACAATGAATTACTGGAAACATCAAAATGTTGGCCAGAAACAGCATGTTCAACCAGGGCGTGAAGCTATTGTAAAGCTTAATAATAACTAGCTAGCTACAGCTGATGAAATCTGCTAGCAACACATAATAAAATTGATCGTCACTGGCTAGAAGATTGGATTTATCTAAAGGCTGTTGTACACAAGTGTGTATTTTTCATATGCCCTGATGTTTTTAAAAATCCATCATCTGATAAAAAATTGTTAGGAGCAGAAACCTTGCACTCTGACTCTGATGTGTTTTATTATTCAATTCATTTTGGGAATTCACAACATGAGACAAGAGCAGTGAGGATGATTTTGTAGTCTTCTAACTTCTTGAAAATAGAAACATTTCCAGTCAGCTCCCCCTCCTTCTTTTTCCCTCTGTTGAATAGGTTGTGGAAAAAAAGACAGATGAAAGTTTGTGAGTCGGTGTGTAAACATGATTGCCCCAAAATGAGGTTGTATTTATTGTTAGCCTTATAGCTAACATTTCTGGATTAAAATGTCTGCATTATCCTAAATGTTTCCAAAAATGTTCAAACGCAGAGAAATCCATAATTTAATCAAAGTAATGTTGTGTTTCTTGCTAGCCATTGCAAGCTAGTTGCTAGTTACTATAACTTCCACGAAAATATGGGACACTTCGGATACGTCAAAGAGTGAGGAAGGAAGCCGGCAAAGATTGCCAAACGTAACATGAATAAGACTTTAATATACCTCGTCTGTCTGAGTCAGACAGATTTTCATCAGCTGTGGTGGTTGTTTAAAAGTGAAGGCAACAACTCCCATGATTCCACGCTACTTCAGTGGCAGAATTTACATTTACTTTTAATTCTGAAATCAAGGACCAGAGAATGACCGTGAATGTAGAGTGGTAAATCAGCCACTGTTATCACTGTGTATGTGCTGTTGCAAGGCCAGAGTGCTTGACATCAACAGTAACTCAGGGGCGCGGGGCTTAGCAAACTATTTCCATGAATACAAACCTCTCTTTGAAGAAGAAAAAAAAACTTGTCTTGAAATGTTGATGTTTGCAAACTTTCCTATGTCTCTTTGTTTGGCTGGGTTACCTTTGTCGTGATCTGAAAGCACATCAGCTCACAGACGGTTGAGTGAGCCGTGACCTTTCAGAACTTCCAGGTCAGAGGTCGGTCATAATCTGCCTATCACCATTCCTGTCATAACCCGTCTGACATTTCACCGGCTCTGACGCCAAATGTCAAGCCATAATCTGTAAGGGTGAGTGCTGCCAGGCCGCGGCTCTCCTGCCTCTCACCGGTACATTTTTCCTGTTTACTCTGCTACTTTCTCTCTATTTCAACAGGTTTTTTTTTTTTTTGCCTGAGGATTTGGTTTCATAAACAAGCTGGATGTGTTTATAATATCAAATTCTGTCTGAAATGAAATTGGAAACTGTCCACTGGGTTCAAGCGAGTTATCTTTCATTTTCCTCAGTAGCTGAGTTAGTTCCAAATTCGTGTGGGAGGTCAACGGCGGCCTGCATCTCTTGTTTGTATGAAAGAGACGGAAGGTAAATGAGTATTGTTGCTGGTGTCTACTTCTATTCTGAGCTGGTGGAAAGACGGAGGGAGATCATTTGGTGCCCGTGTCCCACTCCGTAATGGGGAAATGGATTGTGAGAGAAAGGGGTGTCGAGCCTTATTTATGCCTTGATTCCTCAATCTCTTTATTTATATTTCCCCCACATGGTCAGGGCGGCCTGCCAAATTCGTGCACATGTGTGCGCGCGTGGGTCTGTTTGATCTCTGGATGCATTGCAAACTGGTAATGCATGCTCATTAAGCTTTAATATATACAGTGTTGCATACATGAAGGTGCAGCAGTGGTCATTGCATTTGCAATGAGATTCAGATTTAGATTTAGTAATTTGGCAGTTCTAGAGGTGATGTGGAATGAGAAATTGGGCGAGGGCCTTTATTTGTGGATTGTTACTTTTTTTAAAATAATGTTTTTTGACCTCTTGTATCTGCTGCTCTCCTTCACACTTGCAGATGTGTCGAAAATATTTTCCAATTCATATGTAGTGCAAGGTCATTTTCACCCTTCAACTCTATCATTTTTAACTAAACTTTCTACTGAAACAGTAGAGTCCTGATGAAAACTGTTGAAAGACGTAAGACTTCCATTACAGTCTAATAACCATGTCACGACACCTGTCATGAACATGAGGGAGACTTTATGAATATTTATGACTCTTGTCAATAACTCAACTTTGAAACAGGAAAGTGGAGTTGGTGGTGAAAGTATTGCATAGACATTTGAAAAACATATTTGGTGACGCTATTTGATGGGGTGTGCATAAGACTGTCATAAAATGGTCATAACTATGTACGACACCTGTCACTAACATCATTGAGTTTTTGTGGATGTTGATGACTATTGTCGTTAAATGTCTGTGGGTCAATTACATAATTTTTCATCAAAAGTTGACAGTCTTTGTTATGACAACTGAGCATTAATCAAGCCAATAAAGTCTTTGTTATAATAACTTGACATTATAAAACGTAAAGAAACTGTTTAGCTGTAGGTTTTTAACATTGTATCAAACTGTCATAGGTTTTAACACTGACTGTTATGTTGTAATGGTGTCATGAATGATTCTGACAATGTCAAGTTGTCATGACATTGAGAGGTTATGCTGTCTTGGTCAATGTCTTAAGACATTTTTGTCTTGGATAATTTCAAGTTGTCATAACAAAGACATTAATGGGTTTATTAATGTCAAGTTGTCATGTCTCAGGCTCCTCAAAGAACGCCAACTTTACGTTAAAAATTACATGACTTGCCGAATTACACTTAGTGACAACTGTCATAAACATTTATAAAGACTCCTTCATGACAGGTGTCATTACATGGTTATGACAGTCTTATGCTCACCCCATCAAAGTGTTACCAAATACGTTTTTCAAATGTCTTCATGCAGCCCTTTGAGCACAACTCCACTACCCTGTTTGGAAAGTTCAGCCCTTGCTTTTATAAAAGTAAAAGCATGAAGTACCTCCGTCAAGGCAGAACATAATTGCCACATTTGTGTAGCTTGTCTACCAGTCTCATACTGCACCGCACTCACACTCTCCTGTCAGACTCTTGAGAAAAACAAGAATGATTTTCTCTTGCTGTAACCATTTTCTGACTTTTTGTCTTCTTGAGCTCTTCATCATGACATTTTGTGAGAGGGTTAATTCGTTCTTTCTGCTTGACAGATGATTCAATCCCAGGTCTGCTTCTCTTACACAAGCCATCAGAAACTTCAGCAGCTTGAACTTGGATAACGAAACACTTTAACACAATAAAATGGATGCAGTAGTGGATTATTTTTTCCTTAATTTTAAAAATTGTGAACATACATTTTGGTATTTATATTAAGTTCAATGTAAATGTCTTTATAGCTGCAGGTTTCAGTAAATGTTGGGGTCTGAAGCCGTGGTTGAGATGCGGTCTTTCGACCACTATTTGAGCACTTTTTTGCGGCATAAATGGATTTTTCATTTAGTCAGTTTAGAACACTGTTTCTAACATTCTTAAGTGCATTATTTTTTGAGTGACAAGAGATTCTTGAAAGTGCGTTCATTTCATCAGCAGTTACATGTATTTCATTCTAAAAGATGTTTCAAATGGGGATAATGGTCGACACAAGAAAAGTGATGGAAGCACTTGTGCTAGGAATTTTTAAAAAAAAGTTGAAACCCTGCCTACTTTCTCATCTCTGCACACCTTACAAAATGATGTGTGATGTGCACATGCTTGTTGAATTGTCAATTTTGTAAAGTTACAAAAACTGATTGATACACACGTTCCACATTGGAATTGAGGATCAGGCCATCACTTTCCCATTTATGACGGATTTCTTAAAACCTTCATTTGTATATACCACTAAGTGTAAATAAGAATAAGAATATGTGCTATATGCTCTATATTTTTGTGAATGAAGTGAACTGACCCTTTAAAGGGGCACTTTGTAGGATTTAGTGGTATCTTTACGACAACAATCTCTTTTTCAAGGGAGACATAGCTAAGATAGCAATTTTCTTAGTGTCCATCTTTTTGAAAGCTATTCCAAGTGAGGGGAGCAGAGCACATAAAATCTTTCTTTTCCAGTTCTGTCCAGTCATTTGGAACAGACGGTGAAGACCAAATCTTGAGATCTGAGATGATAATTACAGTCAGGTCTCTGTGCAATCAAAGTTCACATGTATGATTGGAGTTCACCCAGCATGGCTTTTTAAATTAACAAGTACCAGTGAAAGGTCAGAGATGGCCAGTCTACCCTAGAGTAAGGCGTACAGTGATGAGAGGGGGCTTTACAGTTTTGAACAAATCTCAGGGCATCTAGTGTTGAACTTGGAGATCGCAAACGCCTCAAACTTATGGTGGCCGTGAATCTTGTGCAAAACACAAAATGCTGGATCTACGGCCAGTAGAAACACATGGTGGTGCAACATGGGGACCTCCCTTGAAGAGGACTTGTGCCACCTGTAGATATAAATCACTCATTCTAAGGTAACAAAAGCACAACTATTCTTATTTTCAAGTGATTGTACACGGACGAAAACAGTCTATATATATTATATTCAATTTCTGGCATATTCTGCCAAGGGTATAAGGGACACGGAACCTTTAAACATGAAGGTGTGAACTGTAAACTCCATTCAGTCATCATACGGATAATCAGCTATCCATTTCAAAAAGAATTCATTTACGCTTCCTAAGACTGCCTCTCCTCATATAACATCCATCAGATATAAATACCATGTTCTGTTACCGTTAAGGCCTCTCACTTTGATGTGTTGTGTGAATTTAGGTCATGAGGGTTTATGACAGCACTTTAAAGGTTGGCAAAAATCTCTTCCTGCAAATAAACAGCGAAGTAAACCCAGTTTTTTCTGGGTTTATCCTCCCCTACATCCCCTGTTCCCATTCTTTCATCAATCAGCCAACACCCACTTCTTGTCACGTACATGTCATGGCTGTTAGTGCGGATTCTGACGTATCCAGATACCTGAAGCGCTGTAAGAAATGTCAGATCTCTTCCACAGCCGCGTGTGTGAGCGTGTGATGAGACGTTGAGGAACTTTGCCATTAGGCCCGAGTGTGCTCCCACCCCGCCACCCCCCCACCATCTTCTCGCCCTGAGGCTAAGACGTCAGCTCCAGCTCCCCAGCAGGAGGAGGCCCAGGCATCTTGGCTGGAGCTGCCGCGAATGCACGCCAATCCGCAGCATTGCTGCCATTTAGCCACTCTACATATAGATGCCAAACACATCACACCCCCCGCGACGTCCGCCTCGTTTTAGAGCCCACCTCGCCCCCCCCCCCACTTCCTCTGTATACGTTGAAGGTGCAGAGTGAGCGCTCAATCGCTTTGACATATATAGGTCCTGTGTGTTTAATGGCGTGTGTGTCTGTGTGAGAAAGAGTAAGAAATGGTATGGGGCTGGGTTAAATGCGTTTGTGTCAATCACGGAGACACCCATGGATTACGATCACTTCCCCTCAATTACACTTTATAAAAAGCGAGGAGGAGGATTGAGGAAGAAGAATGGGGGGGGAAAAGGGAAGAAACTGCGGAAGGAAAGATCTCAATTATAAAAAATGGAACTAGTCTCCGGGCTTCAAAGGCGAATCACATTCCTCCCATTTCATTTTTTCAGATTGTTCAAGATTACTGTCACATATATATCATGTGTAATTCCACTCACACAGCTGCTAATACTCTCTTGGCGTGTGTTTTACACAGCAGAAACAGAGATATCAGCCTATATGGCCTACATTTATTACTCTGATCCATAATATGACATTATTGCATCATCTGTCCACCCAACATTTCTCGAGCCCTAAGGCACTCGTAACTGCGGTGACAGACGGAGACTGTGCGCGCGTGTGTGTTTTTATGCGTGCATATGTGCGCGCAGGCCCTTGTGTACAAGCTGGAAGCGTGGCACAGGTTGTGTTTGAATTGATGGCCAATCGTTGCGAGTTTGCATGTCCATATGTTTCAACCCGCAGCTACATCCACCATCTGTCCCAGTATGATGCTAATTTAGCTCTCCTGTCATAATCGACTGTCTCCGTATTCCCCGCTGTCTATTGCCTGCTTTGTTGCTGCTGTGGCGGCGTTACACACTTGTTACCAGGTCCCTTCCTGCTCTCCGGTAAGCAGCGCTGGTGGTTAGAAGTAACCACAGGCCTAAGGGTGGCATGCGTGTGTGTGTGTGTGTGTGTGTGTGTGTGTGTGTGTGTGTGTGTGTGTGAAGGTATAGGGTACGGGTTCAGCGGCTCCATGGCTCGTCTTAAGCGTAGCCTGGGGTAACATGTCAGGATATTCTCTGGATAATCACTCAAAGCCGGGGTGTTTACCCACTGCACCGGGCAGGGGGGAGGGTGGTAAACCTGCAGAGTAGTTTCCTCATTGGGGTCAAGAGGGTGAAGGGTGAGAAAATGTGTGTATGTGGGGGGGGAGTGGCACTTATACGTATAGATGTTGGTGTGCCATTTTGTGTGAGATGAGAGACTGTACGATTATGACATGCATGCATGTGTGCACAGATAGACACTGTACTGACACTGTACTGCAAATTTCAAAATTTAAAGGGTTAAAGGTTTTATTGTCATATGCACAGTTAAAAACAACAAATTACTCCTTTGCCTTCCATTGTGAAAATGGTTAAACAATGAAACAGGTATAAAAAGTGAAGAAAAACACAAAAAAACATAAATACAGATATCAGTTCAGTCAGTCAGTTCAGTTATTTGTAATTATTTGCATGCCTGAAAATTAACTGGTTAAATATTAAAATATTAATCAGCATTCACTTTCACTTAAATGAGATTACTTCTTTTTTTTAAATACTATTTTTTGGGTTTCTGAAACTCAAATATAAATATTTTAAAACTTTGTTTGAGTTTGAGTTGGGTTCAAAACTCAAAAATTGAAATTTTGGGTTTTCTCAACTTTCACATTTTTGCAGTGTGTGGTGGCTCAGGGTGAAACATGTCACACATGTATATATACATTTTCATAAATGTATGAGCCGTCTGAAGCTATTTTTTTAGCAATAGAGTCTTGATGTGCCAAAAAAGGAAAAAACATCTTGACGTTGAAAAGCAGGGGTGTTTTCTTCATGAAGTGTCTTAATTTCTTTGTGTTGTTGCACTTTGATAAGTCCTAAATATTGTCGTTCATTTTTTTAAATCAAGTGTCTAATCAGTTTAACAAGTGCGTAGGTATGTTTTCACACCTAATTGCGTGACAGTTTACTGGTATTGTAACCTGAAGCAGTATAGCTGTTCTATGTTTACTTGCACTTTAATTAGCTTTGATACCTTTGAATAATAGTAGTTAAAACACGCCTTTGTAAAAGCAGCCACTGTGACAACAAGTGGCAATTATTATGATAAATGCTAAAACATGAGTAAATGAAACAGTCATACAGCAACATCTGTCTA
>JAJHUR010119335.1:0-13006 GCA_027495735.1 Lutjanus campechanus
TATTGGATTAGTTGTAGGTTTGCATTTTTTGACATTAAATAAATATTTTGGATGATTTGGTTCCAGAAGTCGGCATCAGGAGCAATTGACAGATCTATTTCCCATTTTGATGTTGGTAGGGTTATGGTAGTGTCTGATTGTGATATGAGTTTGTATATTTTAGACAGTAGTTTTTTTGCTGAGGTGATATTAATTAATTCTAAAGTAAGTGGTGGGAGGTGGAGGTAAGTGTCTGTGGTGTTACATATGGCCTGAATAGATGATTTGATTTGAAGATATTCCAGGTATTGATTGCTCCTGATGCCGAACTCCTGGACCAGGTGTGGAAATGAAACCAGTTTATTGTTTTGGAAGATGTGTTGTAAATGTGTGATGCCCTTGTCTGACCATGAGCGGAGGCATAGAGGTTTTTTGTTGCTTAGAAAGTCGGGGTTGTTCCAGATGGGGGTGAATTTACATAGTGCAAGAGTAGAGTTTGTGATTTTGTGGAATTCCCACCAGGCTGTCAGAGCTGATGATATCGTTATTGATTTAAAACAGGGGTGGCGTTTGATAGATGGGCTGATGAATGGTAAATCTGAGAGGGGAATGTTGTCGCATGCTGTTTGTTCCGTATCTAACCATATACTGTCCGAATGTTGGGGGTGGATCCATTTGAATATGTACTGTAATTGATTTGCGATGAAGTATTGATGAAAGTTCGGTGCTGATAGTCCTGCTTGTGTTTTGGGTTTCTGTAGGGTTGTAAGTTTGATTCTGGGCGTTTTATTTTTCCAGTAATACTTGTTGATGATGGAGTCGAGAGATTTGAACCAGGAATGGGTGGGTTTAGATGGGATCATTGAGAATAGATAGTTTATTTTGGGTAATATGGTCATTTTAATAGATGCTATTCTGCCGACTAATGAAAGTGGTAGATTTGTCCAGCGGAGGAGGGTGTCAGTTATTGTTTTAAGTAATGGTGTGTAATTGAGGGTGAACAGCTCCGACAGCCTGGAGGAAATGTGAATACCTAAATATGTGATGTGACCAGTGCATAAAGGAATAGGTGGTGCGTGGGCTGCCACATCCCAGCTGTTACTATGGAGAGGAAGGATTGATGATTTATGCCAGTTTATGGAGTAGTCTGATATTTTTGAATATGTTTCTATGGTTTTGATTGTTTCTTGTAGTGATGAATGCGGCTTCTGCAGGAAGAGCAGTATGTCGTCGGCATATAAACTGATTTTGTGATGGTGATTTGGTGTTTTGAATCCATGGATACTGGAGTTCAGTCTGATGGCTGCAGCTAATGGTTCTATGAAGATGGTGAATAATGATGGGGAGAGTGGACATCCTTGCCTAGTCCCCCGGTGAAGTGTGAATGGTTGTGATGTTAGTCCATTTGTGATAACAGTGGCTGAAGGTGCAGTGTAAAGAATCTTAACCCAATTAATAAATGATTCCCCAAAGCCAAACTTTTGCATTGTGGAGATGAGAAATGACCAGTTAACTTTATCAAATGCTTTTTCTGCATCTAGTGTGACAATGATGGATGGTGTGTGTTGTTGAGATGAATATTCCATTAGATTGAAGAGTCTGCGGGTATTGGTGGATGAGTGTCTGCCTTTGATGAAACCGGTCTGATCTGGGTGGATTATGGATGGGATAATTTTTTCTAATCTGTGAGAAAGTGCTTTTGTGATGATTTTTAAGTCTACGTTTAGGAGGGAGATAGGGCGGTAGCTGGATGGGAGTGTTGGGTCTTTATTGGGTTTGAGGAGGAGTGAAATGGTTGCTGAGTTCATATGTGGAGGAAGTTTTGACTGTTGTTTTATGTCGGTTATTAATCTGTGGAATAGTGGGGATAAAATTGACCAGAAATGTTTATAGAACTCAGCAGGGAAGCCATCAGGTCCTGGTGATTTGTGGTTGGGCATGAGACGGAGTGCAGATGAAAGTTCTTCAGGGGTCATAGGAGTTTCTAAAGCTGAGATATGGTCTTGGTTGAGTTGTGGTAAATTATTAAATTAATTTTATTTTCTTTTTTTTTTTAAATTTAAGGTCGGGTTTAATTCTTTAGTCCACAAAACAGTATTGCAGAATCTCCCAAACAATGGAAGTGAATGGCGAGCAGTTTTCAAATGTAAAAACAACGGCAAAAATCAACATAAAATCCCTCCATACTGGTATTTTCAGGTAAAGGGTGAGGTCAGACAACACCAAAGTACACGCATTTACATTTTTTTTTCTCCCTGCTGTATTATTCCTGTGTTATTGACAGTTAGTTGTCTAAATAAACAGAACAGTTTATGTCGGTCTCACTGGGGCGAACGTATGCCTCCAACTTTATTGTCCGTTTCGTTTACACCTGTCGCTCTGGCGCACCTTGCTTACGTCATCACAATACGCAGTGGTTACAACAGACATGCTCAGAATACTACATCTCCTTTCTTTTAAAAAAAACAGTGGCTTCAAATAACTATAGCTGCCAACAATATTATAGCATTATTATTTCAAACCTTTTAAACTCAGTTTAGCAACTTCAAGGCAGTAACTTATATCACTGTGTATAAGCAGGATATAACTGTAACAGAACATGCCAGTCGTAAATTCAGCTTTTTTTTGAACATTCTCTGTACACATTAGCAATACCACATATCACATTTGCAATGTTAACTCTTGCCTACTTTAACTGCAGGGTCCAAATAAACACTTCCAGCATTAACAACGTGGCATGCTTTCACATTTGAACTGTTTTTTTTGTTTTTTTTTGTTTTTTACAGGTCTAGTCTGTCTCTTGGTTTCACTATGCGACCTGACTTAGTAGTCGTAAAGTGCAGGGGTTCTTGGAGGCCTGTTTGACCCACAGTGTCCTTCTGCATAGTCACTGGCTCAGCATTCTCAAGATCAGGGTCACAAGTTGGTGCTTCTCGATCTGTGCTGTTCTCAGTCTTTAAGAGGTGACGTTTGTTGCGTCTCAGCACATGACCTTCACCTGTGAGGATGTTGTATGACCTCTGTGTGCCTGCTGAATCTATAACTGTTGCAGGCTCCCAGTTTCCACTTGGCAGCTGGAAACGGATTGTGGCTCCTGCTGGCAGGGCAGGCCGTGTCTTTGCAGACCTGTCGTAGTACAGTTTCTGTCGTGTCTGGCAGGTTTCCCTCCTGCTGTGAACTATGCTGCGGCAGACAACCTCTGGTTCAAGTTGTTTGTCAGTTGTCGGGAGGATTGAACGCAGACGCCTGCTCATTAACAGCTGCGCTGGCGATTTCAGTCCATCAACGGGGGTGTTTCTGTATTCCAACAGACTCAGGTAGGGGTCTGTCTGCTGTGCGTGCGCCTTGTCCATAAGGGCTTTGGCTGTTTGGACAGTCCTTTCAGCTAACCCATTACTCTGTGGGTACAGAGGGCTACTTGTGATGTGCTCAAAGTCCCATGCACGAGCAAAGTCTTTGAACGCCTGCGAGCTATAACAGTCGCTGATTGTCGCTGATTAGTGTCTGTGGTGCTCCAAACCTAGCAAACATGGCCTTGAGTTTTTTGATAACTGTGTTGGATGTGAGGCTGGTGATTTTTTCCACCTCGAAGTATCTGCTGTAGTAATCAACAGCAACGATGTAGTCGGTGTTGTTCCACATGAACAAATCCGTGGCGATCACCTGCCAAGGTCACTCTGGAATAGGATGTGATATCATCGGCTCCTTTTGGACAGAGTTGCGTCGCTCCAGGCAGATGTTGCAGGATTCTACCAACGCCTCTATCTGTTTTCCCATTCCTGGCCAGAAAAGAACATCTCTTGCTCGTTGCTTACACTTTTCGATCCCTAAATGTCCTGTGTGAATGCGTGAAAGCATTTCTGCTCTGAGTGAATGGGGCACGATGATTTTTTCTCCTTTTAGCAGGATGCCATCTGTTTCTGATATCTCGTCCCTGTGATTCCAGTACGCTGAAATTGCAGGTGGACATTTCTTGTGTGACTCGGGCCACCCTGAGGTGATGACCCGCCTCAACATGGAGAGCTGCTCATCTTGCGCTGTGGCGGCTCTGATCTCCGCCATTTTGTTGTCACTTACTGGTGCATTGCTGACCACAGTATGTATTTGCAAGTCCATACCTTCACTCAGTGAGCTCTCACTGCACTCGATGGGCTTCCTGGAAAGTGTATCTGCAACTGGTATTTGTTTTCCAGGTTTATGTGTAATGATGATGTCGTACCGCTGTAGTTGCAGTATCATTCGTTGCAGTCGTGGGGGAGCTGCTGCCAGAGGCTTTCGCATGATTGACTCCAGCGGTTTGTGGTCTGACTCGACGACCACCTGTCGACCATAGAGGTACTGGTGAAACCGTCTGCATCCAAACAGCACCGCATACAGCTCCTTTTCTATCTGGGCATAGTTTTCTTCGGTCTCAGTCAGTGCTTTGGATGCGTATGCGACTGGTTTCTCTCCTTGGAGTAGAACAGCTCCTAGTCCACATTTTGATGCGTCGACCTGCAGCTTAACGTCCTTTGTGTGGTCAAAGTATGTGAGTACAGGGCCAGGTTCCTGTGTCAGCAGGTCTTTTACTTGTTGAAAAGCAATGTCATGATTTGAGTCCCACACAAACTCATTGCTCTCTTTTAACAGTTGTCTGAGGGGGGCTGTGGCCTCAGAGAGTCTGGGGGCAAACCTGGAGAGGTAGGTGACCATGCCCAGTATGGTCTCCAGCTCTGCCTTGCTGTGTGGGGGAGCCATTTCTCTGATCTCCTTGACCTTGTTAGGGTCAGGCCGGATGCCTTCTCGTGTCAGTCTGTGACCAAAGTAGCTCACCTCCGACACACATATGATGCTCTTGTCCTCGTTGAGCTTTATCCCCCTCTCTCTAGTCCTCTCCAACATGGCACGCAGGTTTGCGTCGTGCTCTTCCTTGGTGCGGCCATATACCGGGATGTCGTCCACGATGGCTGCGACGCCCTGAAGTCCTTCATAAGCCTCATCCACCCTTCTTTGAAACTCATCCTGTGCAGAAATGATTCCGAAAGGGAGTCGCTTGAACCTGTATCTGCCATAGATGGTGTTGAAGGTAGTCAGTATGGATGATTCATGGCTTAGCTTGATTGTCCAATACCCGGATCTGGCATCTAGCACACTGAAATATTGTGCTCCAGCTAGTCTCGGTGTGATGTCATCTAGAGTGGGAAGTGGATAGTGTGGCCTCTGTATGGCTTTGTTTAGGGGGCGAGGATCAAGGCACACCCTAAGCCTTCCAGTTTTGGGCTTTTCCACTGCCACTAAAGCATTTACCCACTCAGTCGGCTCTGTCACTTTTTGGATAATGTCCATTTTCTCCATTTCATCCAGTTCGTCCTTGAGCCTGCCGCGGAGAGCGTATGGGATGCGGCGAGGGGGGCACACTACTGGTGTGGCTGAGGGCTTGAGGTGAAGGACGCATTCTCCAGGAAATAGTCCAATGCCCTTGAACACATCGGCAAACTCTGCTGTGATGCTCATGTGTGTTCCTGGCTGTACTTCAACTGTGTGTACCAGTTTAACTATGTTTAGGTCAAGACATGCTCTCAGACCCAAAACAGGGGGAGCATTTTTAACATGTACTATGTCAAAATCTAACATGGCTGTTTCATTTCTGTATGTGCATGTTAGCTTACAAGCTCCTTTAACTTTAAGCTTCTGTCCTCCATATCCTGAGATAGCACTGTCTGATGGACCTAACATTACACTTCCAAACAATTTGTGGAACATGTGTGCTGGTATCACATTAGCTTGGGCACCTGTGTCAGCTTTGAACTTTAATTTGTGCCTCGCTTTGCCTATTTCTACTTCTGCAAATGCCTGTTCCCTGGCTGTGTTTTCATGTAGTTTTGTTATAGTGTCAATATACAGCTCAGGTGATGTCTGCTCTGTGCAGTCTGAGACAGCATGCACTTTTTTGGGCTTAAATTTTTCCTGTCTCTGTGGTTTGTGTCCTACAAACTTTAGCAAAATGGTTGAATTTCTTGCATTTATTACATTGGCGTCCTTTTGCTGGGCAGTCCTCTGTGCGGCTGTGCTCTGGTCCACATGCACCACACTCTCTGCTCCTAACGGCACTGTCACCGTCTGTCCCGATGGTCGTTTTGCGTCCATGGCGTGCTTGTTCTGTTTTGGTTGTCCTCCTGCTAACTGCATGCACGGACTGGCTAGCCACATTAGCAACAGGGCTAAACATTGTCTTTAATTGTTGCTGTGATAGCTCATGTGAACGAGCGATGTCAATAGCCTTCTCTAGCGTGAGGTCTGGACCGTGGCAAAGTAGCTTCTCACGCACTCTCGGTGAGTTTATGGCAAAAACAATGCGGTCTCTAATCATCTCATCGCTATTGGGGTAACTGCAGTCTCTCACTAGCAGCCTTAGCTCAGTCACAAACTGATCAAAACTCTCGTTTTCCCCTTGTGTCTTTTCGTGAAACTTATATCGTGCAAAAATTGGGTTTGCTTTTGCAGTTTCCTTTCATCCGTTGTAAGAGTCCATGTGTTGAATACGTCGCGGCCCTTTTCACCGATCCAAAGTAGCAAATAGCTGCACTTTTCCTCCTCTTCTTTAGCATGTAGGGGGCCTGAAAACATCAGCTCAGCATGCTGGCGAAACTTTCTCCAAGTGTCGGTAAGGTTAGACGAATCCCAGTCCATCCGTGGCGTGGGGACACCTGTACTGTCCATCTTCCATCGGCAGGTCGATGCGTACCAATATTAACTGACACCATGTATTATTCCTGTGTTATTGACAGTTAGTTGTCTAAATAAACAGAATAGTTTATGTCGGTCTCACTGGGGCGAACGTATGCCTCCAACTTTATTGTCCGTTTCGTTTACACCTGTCGCTCTGGCGCACCTTGCTTACGTCATCACAATACGCAGTGGTTACAACAGACATGCTCAGAATACTACACCTGCCATATGAACAAATTCTGGACATCTCAACTACAAAGTGGTGGAGATGAAGTAAGCACCTGAAGCTAAACACCGTCCTTACAGACTAGCTGGACGAACATCTTGTCGTTAAGTGCTTCGTTCTGTCTGTAGACGTACATTGTGTCATTATCAGACAGGCTGGTCTCCCCATCCTTCTCTTCTTCACCCTCTTTGGACATCTGGGGCCTCATTTATAAAGGTTGCTGCGCACAAAAAGATTGCGGAAACGAGGTTGAAATGTGCGTACGCATTTTTCACCGCCAACGTTGGGATTTATAAAGAAATACTATGCGGAAAAAGGTGCGTATTCCTACGCATACTTTCGACCATCCGTAGACCTCCCGCAAAGTTTTTCAGACACGGGAATCAGCGACATTCAATGATTAATTTGGCCGTTTTCAGTGATCCAGTTGAACATATATATTGCGTTTTGTTTTCCACTTACTTTGAATGGCTTTCCGTTTGTTTTATCTCTGTGTTTAAATGTGTGGAGTCGATTGTTTCTAAAAGGACGCGGCTGCTGCTGGAGGGTGAAGACACACAGCCGAGGTGCAGTGGAGGCGCAGGGCGCACAGCTGCAGCACCTCTGAGACGCTGGAACACAGCGAGTAAAAGAAACAGAAATTCTTTCTGTAGGAAAAAAAAAACCCTGATTATTTGTACATAAACGTGTTGGTGCATTTGATTTACTCTCAACTCAAACAAGGGGATACATGTTACCCATTACGCAGGCTACCTGAATCATCCCGTGCGTCTGGCTCACTCTGCCCCCCTCTGACTTCAACACTCCTCCACTCAGGTGAGACTCCCTGATAGTAAGTTTCTCATCAAAAGTTCGAGGTGTTTTTCTACTACCCGTGGCATAAAAACACACTCACACGGCCTGTGGATCTGCGCTTTCTGGTTTATATTTTTTCTGTCGGACTATTTATTTTTTAATTAGTCTCGGCGAGTGTTATATTTGAGGCAAAAGTATTTTCAGCGTCCGCCACACGCTGCCACTCTGATGCCTTTTTGGCGTCTGTAATGTCCACGGTTTGTCCACCAAATAACATATTTTCCTTGTCTCAACCTCCGCAAACAAAAACGTTGGTTTCTAGCCTTTTCTAAATGTCCTTTTCTAGCCTTTTCTGCAGCTTTCTCCTGCAGTCAGCGTGAATGAATATTAATTTTGGGCGTTTCATTGACCATTTATAGGCATTTATGGGCGTTACCTGACATCCGCAAAAGGTTCGCCACATTTCAAGTCGATTGTGATTTATAAAGGAAAACCGGCGTAGAACGTGCCTACGCCCTGTTTTATAAATCTGAATATTTTTGTGCGTAAGCACTTTCTGTGTTTCATGCGTACGCCATCTTTTAAGGTGAATCCTACGCACAGTTTTATAAATGAGGCCCCAGGTCATTGTAGGAGGCCACACAGAGATCATGGTCCTGGAGGAATGCAGGGTATCGGACAGAGGCTCTCTCGATTCGCACTGAGCGTCGAACCGGGGTGAAGAAACGAACCTTCTGACCATTGACCCGTGCCGGTTCCTTCTGTCGACTTGGAGGTCCGCCAGGAGTTGCTGTAATCTTGTACTTGACTACAGAGGAGTTTCCTTTCTCCCCATAGATAAGGGCCCGGACAGGTTTAGGGGTCATCATTGGATTGTTGATACTCCCAGGACTGCTTTCATCTGATGAAATCTGGTGCTCCTCTTTCTCATGTTCTCCAGATGCTTGGATCTCGTCCTTTTTCTTCAGGATCTCAAACACCAGAGTCTGCAGCTCATCCACCGGCTCCAACACAACACCAACCGCCTCCTCAAACATGGGCAGGACATCCAGGTTACCCTCTTGCTCCATCAGCCGGGCCTGACAGATCCAGTATTTGGCAAACTTCTGTGACACCGCTGGCAGCCGTGAAAGGACCTTCTTCACCTGGTCTGAAGGGCAGCCCTCTTCAATTAATTCGATGCAGTCAGCCAGGGATCTGTCCACAGCACTGATAAGAGAGCGGGCTTCATCTTCCTCCTTCATGGTTGCCCAGAAAGGCTGGGGGACAGACACAGTGTGCCTGACCAGAGGTTTAACTGGCATGGGTGGACGCTTGTAGGAAATGCCCTTAGCTTCACGCCATTCCTGTAGTTTTCTCATTCTTTCGTCCTGGACAGCAGTCAGCTTCTTTCCCTCAGTCTTAGGAATGTCTCTGACGGGGACCTTTGTCGTCTTCATGTCTGCGGGCCATTTCTGATCAACACTGCATAATTTAACAGCTCCATCTGAGTTTCAGGTGTCTCCATCAGAAACGGCCGTACCTTGTAGGGAACCCTAGATTTGTTAAACTCTTGCAAGATTTGTCCACATTGTTTGTTAACTGTGCATGTTGTCCAAACTAATTATGTTTTATAACTTGACAACACTGTAGTTAAGACATGGATAGGTTTAGTGGTAGAAAACACTAGGGTTAGGGGAAGCTCATAGTTTGCGTTATCACACTGATCTGGGGTTCCCTTCTAGGCACGAACGCCAAAATGACAGCCGCCTGGTTACAATCTTTCTTGTTTTACAACAAAACAGTCACTAAAATATGTTTCTGAAAACATTTCAAGTGAGAAATGGGTAATGTAGTAACAGAATATTGATCAATATTCGATCAGCACTTTCTAGCTTGTGAGCGGTGTGTCTTCAGATGACGCTTTTCCTTCCAACTTTATTGAGAAAACAATGTGTGCAATTGTTTTGGTCGGAGATGCTGGTGTTCCATAGTGACCTCTAGTGTAAATGTTGTAAACAGCACCTTTAATATTACTAGACAGCATTTTTGTTAGCTTTTAGCTACCTTAACTAACACATCTAGTAAACCTAGGTTATACTCACTAGCAGAAGATGTGGCAAGACACAACTGACACAATTAATGTGAGAAATCTGGACGTGAAACCAACCACAGATTAAATAATGAGAAATATAAATAATATTGACAGCAAGAAGGGAGACAAACATTGACAGTGAGAAGCTAAAACTGGTGAGTTTAAATTAATGTAATACCTAATTTTAGTATATGATGCAGTTATGTTAATGCTTGCCTAGCGAGCTACGAAGTCTATAATCTCCATAATGTCCAGTGAGTTTTTTTCTGCCCTGAAATATTCATCTTGGTACCCCCTTCTTCTCTTCTATCAAGATTACTTTAGCAATTGTCTTGTGTCACACAAATTATTTAACTTTTAAGGGACTGGTATAGATTTGATTCAAATATTCTGAGGGAAATGGTTGCAAAGAACCTTGTTGCAACGTATAACGGAATACTTAAGTAGCTACTCAGATATTAAAGGGTTTTCTCTTACAACTTCCCAAGGAAACCTTGATGGTGATTTTATGCAATGCATTTTTTCCTAAGGCATCCTTAGATGAAAATTTAAGGAAAACCTTAAGTAGTTTTATATAACTGGGCTCTGGTCTTTAAAAAATATGCAGCGGAAATTGCACAGTAGCTGCACAGAGTCCCTTGGAGCTTGACTTTTAAGACAGAAACCCCTCCACGGACTCCTTCCACAGTCTTTTAGTTTCAGAAATGTTGAATGTAATTATAAATGGCTTTAATGAGGAGGAAAAGGCTCCCATTAAGAGCTGCAGATTTAGTTAGAAGCTTTAAGCAAACTGTATCTGAAATATAGACCTTGAATGTTTGTTTTTCTATAGATAACTGCCAAGTTAAATCTCCCATATGATTTGCAAAACAGCTGAAGTGTTTTGTGGAGCCATGTGGGAGGATGAAATTGGGAACGTTTTTCTCTATATATTTATTATTACTAATAATGGCAGCCAAATAAAAGTATGCCACAAAAAGCAGTGGTATAGGTGCTGTATGTATCTAATACACAGTAAGGAGCAATGCAATGCAGTAACGCAAAACAGTATAAACGATGATTTAATATGTATGCAGATCTGTACTGGCATCAATGCATCTATTCTTCTATTTGTATATCTGCTCTGTCATCAGATTTGCCTCTGACGTTCTTCATTCATGATGATGTATGTTACTGGCATGCTCACACATCGATCCAGCTCTGTAATTCTGCAGCTCAAGGCATCTTATCTCTGGGAAAAAGACGTTCTGCATCACACTCTGAGTCGTCCCTCTATCTAGGCCAGAAAGGGATCAATAGCCATCTATCATATGAACAGTAAGCAAAGTTGTACACAGTGAACAAACACACCTATTTGTAAAATTAACAGCAATATAGACGATAAAGGCATGAGGCTTTTCAACATTCATTGCTGATGCATTTTATATGATATTGTGCAAATAAAGGAAGTAGATTCTCGCATTCCCCACAACCAGGCGGCACAAAATATTTATTTCAACTTTTAAATGACAGTTTGATTGGAGTTTGGTATTTGGAAAAAAAAAAAAGTAAGATAAATGAAATTCTAGAAACCAATCTACATGTAAAACATCAAAAACTGTACAAACTAAAAACTCAATCTGTCTCTGTCCACCTCTGTTCATATCCAAAGTACATTTACTTGATTACTGCACCTCAGGACATTTTTGGAGTATCTGTACTTAAGTATTAATGTTATTAAAAACTCACAACTTTTACTGCATTACATTTGAAAGATAATAGGCCATTCCCTGTGTGAAGAAAGTCAGGTTCAACATACTAATTTTTTGAATAGCTCAGTTCTAACTTGTTGGTGGTAATGGTGGCTGTGGCAAATAAAAATGCCATATTACCAAAGTACCTGGTGTTCTGTTGCTCTGTTGGCCAAGCACAAACTTAATCAACTTCAACGTCCAACCTGAGAAAGCATGTCAGCCCTGTATTTAATTCACGAGAAACGTTTTAAATTAGGTTGTCTGTTTTTGCACAGATTTTATGTTATACAGTTTTGTCAAATGACTTTCTTTGGATTCTTATGGTTTTGGCCACCAAGTTTTCCTA
The DNA here is from genome assembly GCA_027495735.1 of Lutjanus campechanus. Taxonomy (NCBI): domain Eukaryota; kingdom Metazoa; phylum Chordata; class Actinopteri; order Lutjaniformes; family Lutjanidae; genus Lutjanus; species Lutjanus campechanus. Next base: position 11,862 of record JAJHUR010119335.1, read on the forward strand.
TTGGGACCAGGTCTTATGTGGATCCGCTGCTGACGCATAATGTTACAAATTGTTAGCTAGTGAAAATGTTAACTATATTAAAAAGGAGAAATATTTAAGACCCCAGTGTTTAAAAAATGAGTACTGCAGTCCAACTAGTGAATTAGAGCCTTAGACAATAAATATAATAATATACAAACAATGGTTTAAGCCAGTTGTTTTCTCCTGTCCCCTCCTCCCCGGACTCATAACTCAGGCAGGTTGTCTGCAGTCTGCAGGGACACTGAACAGGAGCAGAAAATGAGCACAACATCATAAATTGACACTGACAAGCCAAATCGAGTCCCACACTGTAAGATGATCAGCTGTTTACAAAAGTCAGTTGTCTGTCAACGTAAAGGTATACTTGTTATCCTGAAAACAAGAGTCCACTGATCCATTAACATATCGTTAACCATCACATTAATGTTTTCTTACAACTCATAAACAGACACATACTCACTTGGCAAACATTTGGCATTAATTTTAACTATATGTAAAGTAATAAACATGAAATGGGCAAACAAAGAATAGAAGCTTCAAAGAAAAAGATGGTATTTAAAGTATAGCTAGGTACTGGAACCTATTAAACAAGCCCTGGGTCATTACTGAGAAAATGTACTTTTGAATACTTTTTAAAAGCAACTATTTTATCTCAAATAAAAATCAAACTGGACAACTTTCACTTTTATTGGACTAACATTTGACCAGTTGTATTTAGGAATTGTGTACTGTGTCCAACTCTGGATATGAAGACTGGATCAAGAAGTGGCCACTAGTTGAATGATTTATTTTTGAATACTTTAAAGAGGACATATTATGCTCATTTTCGGGCCGTTGTACTGAGTCTTGGACTCTTATAGAGCAGCTACATGCGATTACCCGCACACAAAGCTTTGTAGATCTTCAGGACGATGTCTGTCTCTGTTCCTCTTTTCTCCTCTTTTCTCATCGCGCCAAAAACGGGCCGTGTAGTTTACTCCACCCCCCAGCCCTTTCCCGAGGACTTCCGAATTGCTGCCCAGCAGTGCCGAACTCCGCCTCCTCATTATACCGCTGCAGCAGCAGAGAGCCTCGGGCTCTGTGCAGGAGTAAACTTTATTACTTTACTCTTTTGAAAATGACAA
>JAJHUR010119336.1:7798-22491 GCA_027495735.1 Lutjanus campechanus
AAAAAAAAAAAAAAAAAAAAAAAACAACTGTTAAAGATATTCAGTTTACTGTCATAGTATAATATTCACATTTAAGAACTGAAATCAGATCATTTTGACTTTTTTCTTTAAGAAATACTAAATAGTTGGTGATTAATTTAATAATCAATTAATTGATTAACTGTTGCAGTTCTATGATGCTTAATATTTCTGTGAGTTGTGGCACTTTGTTAGTCATGTTCTAACCGTTTGACTAAATATCTGCAACCCTGTGTCTAAGTGGTTATAAAAAAAGCACTGGAGAATCCACAATCTCCAATTACACATTTATTTACATTTTGCCCCACATATACACCCGTGTTATACAAATCACAAATGTGAAATTTCCCCAGAAATCAGGGTGAAGGTGGTGGTAAGTTATGAGAATCTGTCTGCCAACTTTCAAAATCACTGAAAGACTGAAAACTTGATCAGCTCAGCAGTATACAGGCTTGCTAGAGTAACTATTCATCAACTAACACAAACACATGGATGACTGGCATGGATCAACTGTGTTGTGCCTCAAAGCTCTAGCTGGGGCCTACATAGGTTCAACAGCCTGACTCCCACAGAGCTCAAACAAAGGGAGTCCTAAGAATACTTTCCCAATGGCCATTGCGGTTTTGCATCTAGGTGCGAGATCCTGGTGAGGGTCAATCCTGCACTCTCATTGGATGAGAGTCTCCCGGATCCCATGTGACGCCCCGCCGTCCGGCCGTGATGTCACCGTTACTACGTATATCAACCAATCACGCCAGCAGATCAGGCTAGTCCGTGTGACTGCGGTCACTGTAAGGAACGGCCCTTTAACTCCTTTGTCGCCAAGGCCACGTGTTCTCTACCTCGCTGGACGAGCTCAGAGACTCTTCTTTTATTTTTCACATTTTTCTTTCTGCTCAACGGACGTCTTCTTTTTATTTTTCTTTCCTGGATCCACACTGTGGACACTGCGCAATACAGCCTCATTTTACCTGCAGACATGAAGTTGCAATTCGCCTTCAGGATATCAGCTGTCTCCCCTGCGTCCCAGCCGAGGAACAGCACTCCTGTACGCCAGCTGGTACGGACCTCGTCGTGTTCAAGTTGCAAGAAGCCAGCGGAAACTCAGGACGACGAGAAGCGCCCGACCGCCCGACGAAACCCACAGTAAGAGGCTTTAGTTGTTTGGGCAGAGCTAGTTTAATTGTCTGTGTCATTTAAAGTGCTTTGGATACTGTGTGCTGCTGAAAGTGTCTTTTAGTGTTATTGTTTTTCTGTTTTCCTCAGTGCCACGTTTGTTTTCTCGCTCTCTAGCCGCCGCGCTAGTGTGAAAACTCGTTTAACTGACACCACGGGACCGCTCCCATGATTGTTGGCCGGTGTGTGTGAAACGCAGATCACCTTTATCTGTTAAAACCAGCGACCGCGGTAGATGGACCTTAAAGGCTGTTACTCGCGTCTCTGTGGTTAAAGGCGACCCTTGTTTCTGTTATTTCTTTTTGTGCCTTGACAAATCTCTCTCTCTCTCTCTTCCTCTCTCTCTGTTCCCGTTTCACCTACTGAACAACACATGCTTACACACTCATACACGCTGAACACACATTCGCTCCCATAAGTGGTGAGCCAACCCCCCTAGTGTAGTGCTGCTATGCGATCTCTTTCCCCTCTGTAAGAGCATATGTGAGCTTAGGCCATCAGCCACATATTTTTAAATCACGCGGTCACTCCTCGCGCGGCTGTAACCAGTACATACCATTACCCTCACGTGGTACGTTCAACTTCCTGCCCCTCCTCTTTCCTTCCCTCTCTCTCCCTCCTTCACGAACACACACACACACACACCCACACACACACACACACACCCTCCTTTCACATCATAGCTTAGTGGAAGTAGTTGTAGAATTAGCTGGAGTATATTAGTATTTGTTCATTAAGTGTGGTATCAATTGTTATTTATTTTATTATTTATTATTTATTATTATTATTTTTTATTTTTTTTTAAGTTATTTTTTGGGCATTTTTGCCTTTATTTGATAGGACAGCCAGAGAGTAGACCGGAAAGGGGGCAGAGAGAGAGGGGATGACATGCAGCAAAGGGCCGAGGGCAGGAATCGAACCAGCGGCTGCTGCAGAGGACTGACAGCCTCCATACATGGGTCGGACGCTCTACCAACTGAGCTAAACGTCCACCCAAATTGATTCATTATTCTTGTTGAATAAATATTGTTATATTTCTCAAACGCTACGTCTGTGACTGTTATGTGCATGTATTGTGATGAAAGCTGATTGACAGAGTCTGTGCTCGGATCTCACGATCCTTTGCTGGATAAGTTAAATGGTTAATGCCTTTCAGGTCTTAATCATTTAATTAATCTAATTTTGAGACTGATTTAAGGTTATTGGTCCCTGTTTACAGGGTGGTGCCCCGATTTATTAATTTTATTAACTTTTAATAATTTTAATTTTTTATTATTTTAATAATTAATAATTATTTTAAATAATTATCAATTATTTGCTAATAACCTTGTATGCTCCTCTGGTCACAACAGACTGTCACACCAAACATTTTGCTTGTCCAGAGTCGTTCTAACTCACTGCTCTCTCACCCACACAGACAATGGTTGCACCAGTCAGAATTCTGATTTAAAAAGAAACAAAACATGTTTCACCTTCTGAATGACTGTTGACATTGCTGGAGCTGCTTTTTTCCTGTTGCTTTAATGTGTGAGGAAGACAGACAGCTACTTTCAATAAAATCGCAGTGAACCTTCAGTTGCAGTTATCACAGGGGACAGACCCTGTAGAGGCAACTTCCACAGATTGCTTACCCGCTTAAAGAGATAGATAAAAATTAGCTGTCTGATCGAGCAAAGATGCATGAAGTGTAGGGATGCCCCAATCAACTGGCTGAAGACTGGAACTGGTTTCAGCGTCACATATCCGATTCTGTACCCATCAAATTCACACACATGCGCCGCACGATGGTCATGTCAATGCGCATAATGTCACAGCCACACACACTCAGACACATGCTTGCATGAAGTTGGTGTTAGCGACAGATTCCGAGAACAGGATAAAGAGAAGACAGACAGTCTACAAGGAGACGCAGCAGCCGAGCCGCTGGCGGTATAGAATAGACAACCTGTGTTGATGTGTCTTCTCAAACATGTTCTCACCCAGAACCTCTGCTTCTGTTTTTCTCACTGTAAAGTTTTTCTACAGCAAATTGTTGGACCGTGTCAGTCTCCGGTTTGTTTACATCTGCTTCCATGTGTGATTACATGAAATCATGTTTCTTATGAGATCTTGAGAGTTCGTGCTCCCTCTGGTACATAATCTTGATAATGAATCTTAGAAAATGTAAACATTATTTAATAGTCACTATTTTATTATGAACATACAGTTTAATTTTACATTAAAGATCCATCAGAAATGCCAAGAAAATTGCAACTGGTGCATCTCTAATGAAGTGGCCAGACGTACATGAGGCAGTTGTGCTTAGGTTTGTAAAACCTTATTGGGAAGCTTGACTGAACTACTGATCAGCGGACAGAAAGCCAGAAAAACTTTCTCCCTCCCTGTTTGCTGGTCTCTCATTTTCTCTCTCTCTACCTGATGCCGAGTGTCTGGGTGTGATAAAAGTACACATGCCAGGCAGTAAACATAATGTAACAACCTTAGAAGCTTCAATCAGATACTGGGAGAGCACATTTCCTGAAAGTACTACAACAACAATAACAGCAAAATAAAGGCCTGCTCTGCTGATGAGAGAGTCTGGAAAATAATCATAAAAAGTTGCTTTGTATCAGAAAGAAAAGAGCCGTTTTGTCCAAACAACATTCATCAGGGGGTCACTGGCTGAAAAGAGTTCCTATTCTGCCAGAAGATAAGTCAACTATGTTGTCTGTTGTGTTTGTGTGATTGCGTGATTAATGCTGATGGCTGTGATTCCGCAAGCTCTATTGAAAACCCACCAGTGGTTTTATTTGATCTTCCCATTGATTGGCTTGTCAATGGGAGCATTATGTAGGTCAGCAATACCTCTTCTGTCCTGTCCCTAAAACCACACATGCCACATTCACACCAACAAACACTTTAACTTCAGACTGTGTGAATTATATAGTTTAAAATGGGAAAAATCAACAGAAGACCCATAGAACATGGATGGACAATAGAAATACGTATATCACACTGAAGTAAATTCATTTGGCCAGGACAGTGATGCTCAGTGATGCTGCCGTCAGTATTATTTGAGTAAGTTTTGTTAGCAGAAATTAAAACACTGGTAGACGGTGTGTTGCACTTCAAGTGTTTTATTAGATCTTCCACAGTGATCAGATGTTAGACTGCCAGCAACATGGATTCATTTACAACTGTATCACTCTCATAATGACTAGGGCTGAGTATTGTTTAAAATATGACTATACCAGTACTGATACCAGTACCTTTAAAGTGATACTGGTACCGGCCCTTTTTTCTAAGGTTCATCTTTATGAAGAACGCTTGCTGTGACTGGCTGCAAGCAAAATTATACAAATAGCAGAGGAGAACCCTGAGGGCCTTCTAGGCCTTCAGAAAAGGCCTAGCATATCAGTATTTCAAATGTTATATGTAAATATATTACATTTGATTTATTTCATTTAATTATTAGGCTATTCTCTTCTAATTCTAATTTAAGCTCATTTTCTATCAACTCTGCTTCAGAAATGAAAGGGTTACTGTCCTGAAAACAGCTAGAGTTACTCTAGAAAAAACATTACTTATTCTGCTATCACTGTGTGGTGTTTGCTGCCCTCTATTTGGGTATTTGTATGTGGCAACTACACACTACAAACACATGTACCTGTTGCCTGCCACTTGTTCCAGCAAACTCTTTTCCCGCTTTGCTGCATTTTTGGTAAAGTTTTGGTCAAACTGAAGATCCAGCTCTAATAGTCACCATTCACCACTGAAAAAAGTCATTTTTTCTTGATTGGGTAAAAAAAAGGGATTGATTGCAGGTATTGTTTGACTGGAGAAGTTTCAATACTACTTGGTACCGGGTTATTTCTTACCTTGGGAGGCAGCTGGATTTGCAAGATTGCATGATCATGCGATCACACAAGAATCCATCTTGCCAGGCTCCAAGCTATCCATTCGTGCCCACACCAGTGGTGGTGTGAGCCAGACTACTGGCAGCAACAGGTTTGGTTGTAGGTGTGCCAACAACAGGAAGCGTCCATGGAAGCGATTCCTCTCAAACAAACAATGACAGCTCCTGAAGAGGTTAGCGTAGATGCTGTGATAGCATCAGTTATATCACAGCTGGAGAGTCATTGAAAGAAGAGCAAAGAATGACACTGAAAGCATTTATTGATGAAAAAAATGTTTTTGCTCTTCTTCCGGCCGGCTTCAGTTAAGGTGAGTTGATCTGATTAGTTGAAGTTAGCTCATGTTAGACAGAACAGGAAGGTTACTGAGTGCTGATATCCAGCTCTAACAGCGATCAATTAAATCTTTCCATATAAAATTAATCCACTACTCACTATCTCATTCTGTGGGAAATAATAGACTTTAGCAATCTGCTGTCATGCTTTACATATGCAGGCAGTTCAGAAGAAACAGCCTTGGACAGCAGTCAGGCTTAGTGAAAGTTCCAGGAGAGAGGACTGAGCAGGAATCATTTGGATGATCTATGAAACCAGCATGTGGTGGTGCAGTAAGCAGTCTTCTAATGAGAGGGCATCCTCTGTCTATGTTGGGCCATCACTCCTTGCCTTCACCATGGTTGACCAGCTGGATTCAGTATCATCAGTCGTGCACAATGATGTTGTGGGTGGTATCAGAAGAGCCAGTCAGTTCCTAACCAACCAGGCAGGAGAGAAGCACTTCTTGATACCTCATAATTCTCTGATCAGATTTTCCCTGGTTGCATTGTCAGACAGAAAACTAAGACAAACAACCCAAAGGCCTTTTTCAAAGTTGTCTTGTAGTGAGACCCAATGGCCCTTAGGGGTTGTGTCTGTGTACATATCAGGGGCGGCGGTGGGGGGTAGCTTGCAGTTGCTATAGCAACCCCAAAATATAGCTTAGCAACCTCAAAGCACCTCCAAGAATGGAGACTATTAATAATGCAAAAATCTTAATTGTGTTAAATAAAATAAAAATGGTGAAAATGGTGACAATTTAATGAAATGTGTTTTTGTTTTAAATAAAAATAAAAGGAAAAATATAAAAACGATGAGAGACTCGCGAGAACTAGCCTGCAGGGGTCACGCGAACGTCAGCTTGGGAAAAAAAGCCGGGCCATTGGAAAAGCAACAACTAAAAATGGAGCGCTATCTGCTGAAGCGTAGGCAGCTGAGATTGAGCCACAGCCAACTGCTGACGGTAAATCCATCATATGCAGTATTTCACCCCAATAGGTTTTGGATAAAATATAAATCCAGTGATCGTGAAGCTTTGAGCTTCACCTGGAATTTTATCGGAGATTCTAAAAGTTGCAGCAAACATAAGTCCAGCGTATTTCATCCATCCAGCGCAGCGCACAGTTTGCATCTTCATTGTTTAATATTTTTAAGTATTTCCCACACAAAGCTGGTGGCAGTGTGTTGTGTGTCTCATTCAGATAGTAGAGCCAAAAGTTATTTTAGTAAGTGCATTCATAATCAGACATCCTTGAATTCATGGCGATTTGTGATCGTTAACCAATATATATGATGATGATATAGTAGACAAAAAGTTATATATTATTTATTAATGTTGAGTGTGTTTTAGCAAATTATCCTTTTTATTGGGAGATGTGAAACAGCGGTAAAAAAAACAAAAAACATTTAATAAAATAAAAAAATAAAAAAACAAATAGTAAACTGACATTGGACATTGAAAAGTTTGCGATCCTGCTCTAGGCTGTGATATTTTGTTGATTTATCATAATAGGGCTGTAAAGAGGGATCACCATCCGGACGAAGAAGCAGTCTGAGGCAGCTGTTTTGAGAATCAGATGCCAATCCTTTTTGTAACAAAATAAATGAAAACCTATTAATGGAAAGTTGTGATGTAGGCTATATTTTTTCTTTAAGCATATTAAATTATTAAGCGTAATTTACCTACATTTGACAGACTTTTCTAACTTTAACGCGCTAGAGGTGAGGTGAGGTGATATACCTCACCTCACCTCTTGAGAGTGGCCCAGCCCTTCCTATATTTTTCTGTATGTGGCCCTCAGTAAAAAAAGTTTGGACACCCCTGGCCTAGACTATATTTACCTGGACGGAATTAAGAGCTGTCCATGGTTCTGAAAATATGAACTGGTTAAAATGTGATGAACAGGTTATTGTTAAATGATTTGTAGTCTAGGTTGTTAATGTGCATTTCTCACTGCTGTGAAAAGCGGCATGACTATATGGTAAAATTATAATAATGAACTTCAAATTGATTTTGACAGCCCTAGGTCTAGGCCTAGGGCCTACACCATAATGTTTCTATGTTTCTTTTTGATCTGTTTCATGGCATGCGCGCTAGTTTCAGATAGCGCTGATTAGAATGAGTAGGCCAATAATGACATACATATCCATATTTATGCTATTTAATTGGTATTGCATTGTATTAAATTGTCCAGCAACTCCAAACAATTGTTTAGCAACTCCTAAGCAACTGCAGTGAAAATGTTTTGCTGCCACCACATAACATACATATATATATATATATATACACACACACACACATCAGTTTTTGGAGGTGCTGTCTTGATGTGTGTACTCTCTGAAGGACTCTGTGCAGGTAGAGTACCTCAATGTCGGCCTTTCATCAGTTGTCTAGTTGTGTTAGGATTCAGCACCGCAGCAGTGGACAGCACATCACTCACATCCTCCAGTCTCTGCATTATGTTTTCTGTTAGTGCGATGAAGACGTTTGAGTGAGACTTTTTGAGTTGTGTCTCACTGGTCTCAGACAGTTTCACTCCCCTGGAGGTATGGCTCCTGGCATTTTCCTCTTGTGAAGATCCTGTGTCATCCATCTACCTGATACAGTCTGAATGCAGAATTAGTTCTTTAATACTTTGAACAGAGCAAACCTGCCACTAACACTAAAAACAGAATAACTGTCATGTTATCTCCTTCTCACTCATTTTTTCCCTTTTATTTATCTTTTACTCTTCTGTGAGACATGACCGCACTCACATTAACACATAGGCCTACACACATACACAAAATCAGTTGATTGACATGATCATGTCTGAGTACACAGAAACAATATCTCCTGCTGTGCTGAAATCCACACTGGTGGCTGGTATGCAGAGGTATTTTTTTTGCAAGAGACAACAGCAGTGGAAGGTCCACTTGTGCTTTCTGCCACACTAGTGGGTTGCCATTCTAGGGCAAAGGATTCCGTCGTCTGTACCTCATACCTTCCTTGCTGGCCTTCTCCCTTGAAGATCGCACTGCCGCTCTCACTTTGAAGTTTTCTCCAAACAGCTGATCCAGTGCTGCACTTTTTTTTCTTTTTGCAAGGAGGGTCGCCATCTGAAATACAAAACAAGTACTGTATATTTCTGGTTCTTCTTCTGGTTCCATTGCTCTTGACAGCTTTTCTTTCACCTTACTACTATGTATATCCTTATCTTATTCCGACTATACCTCAGTGTGTAAAAAACACACCTGTGATTAACAATCAGACAAATGTTTTCTATATTTGTGAATTGTTACATCCCTATAACTTTCCCAGCCCTGGTTATTAGCACCATTTCACATACTACACCACTGTGGCCGTGCTCATCATGATCACGTTCCCTGTCTGAACAACATTTAGTTCATGGATATGTGCTGCAGAATAGTTGTGACTTGAGGTCTTTCCTGTTACAACATGTCTTTAAGAGTACATGCATGCTGTTGTGTGTTCCAGCTGACATTTCCTTTATGCAAATGTATTTCATACATGTGGTGCATTGTGTGACTGTTTTATGTTTAATGTCTGGTTTATGTGTCACACAGGACCTCCCGCCAGAGGCTTTAAGTGAGGTGAAGTGCAGCCCTCTGCATCCTCTCAACTGTTTATACAGCACACTCCTCATTTAGCCATTAGTCACCACAAACACATTTGCACACAAACACACTTACATGTTCAAATGCATCTAAGTATAACCCTCTGTGACTACTCATTTTTATGCATATACTAGTAATGTATGCATGGAACTGCATACATCAATGCACATAAGGACCTACCCACATACAGACATATGTCACCAGTAGTATTAAAGCAATGCTGAACACAAACCATAAATAACACGCACAATTACGTGTGTGTGCGTGTGTGTGTGAGGGGGAGTTATATATATTTTATATAATATATTAATTCCATCTCTCCTTATATCGCTGCATCAGAAAAATTCAACCTTTTTGATTCTGTTGATGAATTAAGAAAAGTTTATTGAGATGGCTAAGAGAATATATAAAATCCTTATGTACCCAGATTATAAACTGAAAATCAGCATCCTATAACATGGTAGCATTGCATAAAATCTGGGGCTCAACTTTAACTTGTAAGGAAGACTTTCAGACGTCAGCTTGAAGTGATGATTACAGACCTCCTGGGCTCTACTGATGACCACTGCTTTGTCTCCTCTTATGAAATGTTGAAGCACATTTGAAAATATTGATTTCAAAGAGTTCAGGTCAGAATGACTTCAACAGATTACTTAATTATGCACATAAAAAGCTAAATTATCTGTCCAATCTGGGGGGAGATTTTTTTTAACAACAGAAGAAAAAAAGGTTATATTTAAAGTTTTTTTTTTTTTTTTAAAGCCTGATGATCAGCACTGGATTTTTGAGACCCATACCTGTATTTGAGAGTTTAAAATATTATTTATATTACATTATACTGTATATTGTATTAAAGTGATACTCAATGTCAACTGTAGCCTCCTAGGCATGTAAACATGGCGTCGATGTATCGTGAGACTTCATATATCTCTTAATGGATGCACATGTGAAAATATCGCAAGGTCTCTTGTGCATCTGGCTCGAGTCTGAGAGGCTACAGTTGACATTTTGGCTAAAAACATGGTGTAAATGGCGTCTTTTGTGGTTAAATTTTAAAGTTGCAGCTCACGGACACTTGGATTACACCACACGAGCAGGATGGAGACGCTTTGTGTTTGTGTTGTGATCTTTTTTTTAGGTTTTAAACTGGGTCACCATTCACTCTAATTGTACTGGATTTAGCTGCAACACTGTTTTCCACTGAGACTCTGGGAGTGTTTTGTGAACTGGAGATCATCACCCATCCTCTCACCAGCACAGGGGGGAGTAGATATTGAGTGACTCTTCCTTTTTGGCCTGGCCTTAATCTATAAGAAGGGACTGCTTAGCCATCACAAGAAGGACTTTGACCACAGTGTGTTCATGCTAGATGTTTCCAATGAACTGTTTCCAGACACCATCATTATTACTCCAAGCTGATGTCAAATCTGCACATTTTCAATTGATTGAGTATTCAGTGTTTCTAATTGATTGGGGAACATGCAATATATATGATATAGGAGACTTCTCAAGCTATGGCTTCTATACTTTATTCATATAGCACTTTTCAAAACATAGAAAAGGTCAAACCAACCTATGGTGAAAATTAAAAATAAAATTAGAATTAGTGTCACAGTTGTAGGACTCTATCCATGTCTGTCCAGACTCACTGAAGGAACTGAATAAAATGTATAAAGTGCATTTTTTTAAAATGGAAGTTATCACTGTAATGACATATAGTTTAGTGTATAGTGAATAATTTCCTGTGAGAAACATGCTGTCTTGACTTGGAGAGTATTTTTTACAGAGGAGGGCAGAGGACTGATAGAGAGCTGAAGATTATAATGTCACAGTGAGGTTGACCTTTGACTCATGTTATCCTGTTAGACATTTGTGCAAAATATTGTCAAAATGTATGAATTATTAAGTTATGGTCAAACACATGCTTTGTGATGTCACGGTGACCTTTGACCACTAGAATCTAATCAGTTCATTCTTGTGTCCAAATGGATTTCTGAACTTAATTTGAAGAAATTCCTGCCACATGTTCCGGGCACAAAACTGGACATAACTGATAGATATAGATAGATACTCACTGTTCCTCATTCACTCATTATGTGGCACATTCTGTGAAAAAGTGCAGCGTTGTCTCTACTTTTTTACTTTTTTTCTACTTCTCTCTCTCTCTCTCTCTCTCAATTCAATTTCAATTTCAATAAGCTTTATTGGCATGACTGTAGGTTAACAATGTTGCCAAAGCCACTACAAATTTGCAAATAAGCTACAATAATAAAAGTGAATCATCTCTCTCTCTCTCTGTCTCTCTCTCTCTCTCTCCCCCTCCCTCCCTCCCTCAGGGGTAATCATCGACTGCTTAATGATAACTCTTCTCATCTCTGCAAAATCAGTGTAGACTGGCAGTAGCAGCACTGCAGCAGCAACACTGGCCATGTGGTCTCCTAACCTCCCCTCCGCTTCAAATACGCGCCAAGTCTATTATTGACGGATGCTGCATCAATTAGCACACAGCAGATCAAACGGGCAGGAAGTCAGACACAGAAAAGGGAGGGATAATCCGGTTAATTTTCTAAATGGGGCGGCTGTGGCTCAGTGGTAGAGCTCCCAATTGGAAGGTTGGTGGTTCGATTCCCGGCTCCTCTGGTCTACATGTCGAAGTGTCCTTGGGCAAGATACTGAACCCCACATTGCCCCCGATGGCTGCGCCACCGGTGTATGAATGATTTCTGATGCACAGGTTGGGTCTTTGTAGAAGAAGCCACCTGTGTCATTAGTGTGTGAAAGTGTGTGTGAATGGGGTGAATGTGACTTGTAGTTGTGAAAGCGCTTTGAGTAGTCTATGACTAGAAAAGCGCTATATAAATACAGTCCATTTACCATTTAAATAAAAGACCCCGTGCAGACTCACGATCATAAAGACAGACAGAATAGAAACTATTTAACCGTGTAGCCTGCTTATCCATGGTAGAAGGACAAAGAGCAAGGAAAAACCTGATCAACAAAATCTGAGTGAGTAAACATGATCAGACGGGCAAAACACTCGGCTGCTGAAACGCTTCTGAAAGGCTGCTGGTGGGGTTTGCAGCCAAGCAGAGGACGGAACAAAACCGTGGCCCACATGTGATGTCACAAAGCCATGTCTGGTGGAAACCCCCAGTAAGGCATGTGAGCTGCAGCAGCTCACCTGCTAGCTCACCAAGAAGACACACAGAGCTGTTATTGGGTGCATGGAGAGTAATAAACCACAAGTAATGAGCCAAACACACACACACAAACATAACACATACACATGCTCAGCTTAAAATACCAATTCAGTGTGTTCCCACTCTGGGTATATAGTAAGGCCACTTTGTTGGTCACACTCTGTCTGTGGATTATCCCTGATTATCTTTGGTCCCCTCCAGTGAAAGCTGGCTGACATATCGCAGCCCACTGAGACTGTTAGCTAGATGAAATGGGATGACGCTTGTATTGATCACTTTTCATCCATTCATTTGTTTGATTATCCATTTGTTCAATCATGCATTACTGGACTTCATCTCCGATCTTATAAACCCCTGCCAGCATTTTCAAAATTGTATTGACTGATCTCTGAGATTCATTAGAATGCCTTCTATATACATTCTGAAATTGAATTACATTTTGTTAACATGTCCTTCTGCCTTATCTGCGTCTGGGTCTTATATTGGATCTTTCAACAGTCTGAGTTTTTACATAGAAAGGTTTCCCCCTAAAATCCATTGTCATTGTGGCTGACTGTAATTAAGATTTTATGTAAACATGTTAATTAATGTTATGACTGTTTGTCCATTTGTCTATATATCAGCAGGATTTTGGAAAGACTACTGGCCTGATTTTCATTAAACTTGGTGGAAGAGTGTGGCACAGGCCAAGGAAGATCCAGTTCAATATTGGAGTGAATCCAAATCACGGGGTGAGTACACAAGTCATTGTTCTTTTTAATTACATGCACAACACATGTCAAATTCATATTCCAAACAAACAGGGCCAGTATATCGCCAGATTAACCACTAATTGCTGCGAGTAGAAGCTGCCATTAGCTAGTCTGAACTTGAAGTACCATCGTCCCACAAGCACACAGCATTGTACTTCTGGGAGGAGGGGGTTTTCAGGCCCAGGGCAGTCGGGACCCATTACAAATAGAACTGGAGCTGGGCAAAACTGGCAAAAGAACTGGGATCAACAGCCTCCCAATGAACATGGTCAGACAAGGCACCGAAAAACTGTGAGAGGAGTGAGAGGGAGGTCTGGCGTGAAAAACAGCATGTAGAGCTTGAATATTTTCATATGTAAATGTTTGTGAATAATGTTAAAGAAAAAATATTGAAAAAGAGCAATGAAATAACTGTGATTGATGATTGGTCATCAATGTGACCCATGTGTATTTAGCACATCTGTGAGTGTCTATGTGTTTCTGCTGAGCGAACCTGAGGAAGCCACAGGCGAAATGCGTTGTTCGCTCCTAATAAAATCACAGCAACTCAGTCCAGTGTGCGGAGGTTTATTTTGATCCTATTATTTGAGATGTTCCTGCGGCAGACCAGCACCTGAGTTTTGAGACTGGCTGTGCAGAGGGAGTCCTGTTTACTTAATTTTCATATGTAACTCTGTGAATTTGGGGTTTATTTCAACAGATATATCCAAAAAAGATCTCCACACACCTAAATGTATGACAGGTGCGTCGGAGGAAGATTCATCTCGAAGAAAACTAGAAAGACTCCCGCACACTGTCTCGCTTTCTGATGATTTTCTACTGATTTTATTTCCAATGTTTTGGTCTAGATGATCTTCATCAGGTATACTGGCAGCAAACAAACATTTCTACACATATATAAAACAAAGAGACTGCCTACATTAACAAACAACCAATCAGAGGACTGCTAAGAATGATCTACACCTGAAACAGATTCCACATTCCATGATTTCTTGTACGTTTTGTAGAATTGTGGAGCAAGAGATAATGAAAATATATGAGAAGCAATATATTGAGCAAATATGAGAATCTGACTAAAGGTGAAAAGGTAGCATTAAAAGAGTTAACAAATGATAAAGACATCGTGATAAAATGC
The DNA here is from genome assembly GCA_027495735.1 of Lutjanus campechanus. Taxonomy (NCBI): domain Eukaryota; kingdom Metazoa; phylum Chordata; class Actinopteri; order Lutjaniformes; family Lutjanidae; genus Lutjanus; species Lutjanus campechanus. The sequence continues at coordinate 21,906 of JAJHUR010119336.1, forward strand.
AATTTGTATACAAGATGCAGGAAAGTACAAACAAAAAAACATATTGCAATTATCTAATAACCCTTACTACAGGAAACTTACTTCAGACCCTACATTGTCATTCCAGAGAGAAATCCATGCCTTCTTAGAAGACGCTAGGGAATGTAGCTGGAGTTCAAAAACTGAATTCAGTTTTCTCTTTTGTCAACATCTGATTAGACCTGTATTTTATACACTCCCTAAACTACACAAATCATTAACAAATCCACCTGGTCGCCCCATAGTGGCACAGATAAATTCATTATTAGCTCCTCTATCAGAATTTGTTGATTTTTTATTAGGGCTGTCAAAATTAACACGTTAACGCGGATTAATCCATCATCATGATTAATCTGATTAAAAATTTTAACGCAATTAACGCATCTGCAGCGCAGAATGACTCAAAGTCTGGTCTTGTCCAAGTAGACTTACCATCGCGCATGCCGCCACACATGCACAAATGGGTAGTTGATCCAGTAGTGGCATATATATAGATATGTATAATAAAGGCTAGATGTCTTAAGGCGGAGTCTCTAACGGCTCACCGGGTGGCCATCTTACCCCAGGC
>JAJHUR010119337.1:0-15525 GCA_027495735.1 Lutjanus campechanus
ATGCTCTTGGTGAAATATCACTGTGTGTCATCACATCCTCTAATGTGTTCTTCGTTAGCATGTTAGCTTTTAAGAGACCAATATAAACCTATGTGTAACATACTGTAAGCATAACATAAACCTAAATACAGCAACCTCTGGTTAGCCACTAGTGTGAAACCTTGCAAAAATACTATTTCTGCACAGAATACTTCACAGGTCACAAAGTTTAGCTCTGGCCACATTTCCCTTTTAGAGTTGTACTTTCTGTGGTTGACAGAAATGTGAGAAACCTGGCAGAAAGATCAGCAGCAGATGTGCTCTGTCCCTTTCTTCCAAGCTCATTATATAAAAAAGGACTTCAGATTTTTCCTTTTTCAAACTTTCCTATTCCAATCCGAGAGTCGCCAATCACGTCTTCAATCCAAAATAAACTCCATAGTCCCTATAAAGCTGTGAAACAACAACTGAAGATAAAATAACATATTCCAATATCATCTGTAAGGTATTGAGTAATGAGAAAGAGGGTGATGGCAGATTGGTGTCGGAGGAAATGCTACGGAGAAAAAAATGAGTGGTGCAATTCACTCACGTGTTTAGTGTTGGATGCTGTCCTAGAGCCTGCCCTCTGTCTGAGTGCCCTGAAGCACAAATGACCAAAATATTCGTCCTTTTGCTGAGCGAAAATGAAGGGTCAGGAGCAACGGCTGTCTGCCTCAATACAGCAGTCAGGATGAGGAAGTACTGCAGGCTGCCAACCGCTGTGCTGTGTGTGTGCCTGTTTGATTCTCTCTCATAGAGGAAGAGAGGGACAGAGTCTCAGCCATGGGCATGTTTTTCTCCTCTCACAGTTTTTCCAGACGTTTTCTTACGTGTGAAGAAGAGACAGCAAGAAAGGAGAATGGACCAGGAGGAGGAGGAGGGAGAGATTTCCAACATGTGGTGTTGAGACTACTGGGCCATGCACTGTCTAAATGGGGGTAATGATTTTTATTATGATCACACAATGTACACCGCTGTTGTTTGAAATGCAGGTGTCTGCACTTTGTTCCCATGACAGTGGCTTGCAATTTGATTTAACCTGGGACCATGTGTGTTTGTGGTTTGTGGGTGAGACACAACTGTTCCATTGTATTGTTAAATTAAAAACCACAGCCGTGTAAAGAAGGTACTTCAGTGAAACTTTTGTGCATTACAGTATGTGTGGCTCACTGTCTGGCTCATTAGAGCTTGAAAAATAAAGATTGATTTATGACTTTGTTATGAGTTCTTTATTTCCAAAGTGGTCTGTAGGCTGTTTGGGCACAAACAGCAGCTACCAACACTGACAAAGCCAGTCTTTGTCTCAGAAACACTTCTTAATATGAGGGTGGATCATTTGTGGAGGGGTCTGCATTTTATGCTCTGCCATACTGGTCTAATTTGGATCCCACAACGTACGGCATGCCAAGGCCGTGGAGCATGTGGGTAGAGAGCGTACAGCGCCCTGGTCCGGGATGAAACAGGCTTCAGTTTGTGGCAAGTGGTTAACTGAGGAACTTGGTCTGACCACACCCCTACACCACCACAAAAACGCAGTTTTTAAAAGAACGATGCAAGAGGTTGAGAAATAGTTCAGCATGCTTTTTTAGGCACCACATGTTGTTTCACACCCCGCTGCAGACAGATTTCAAGAGTGATTTGACATATGCTGAATGCTTTCAACTACACTGATTCTGTAATGTAGCTACTGGCAGAAACTACCTTATTGACTGCAGCCTTGTTAAATACTGCCAAAACATTATACCGTTCCTGTGATTGTTCACTCACAGTCGTCACATATGACTGTGTGGCAACTGTGGATTACCACAGAAAATACTTGTTTCTAAAGTTTAGAAGGTGCCTGTTGAAATGATGTATCATAATAGCACTTCAAACAGTTCTAATAACCAGTCTACATGCTGTTTCATCAAGGGAAGCCACCTCTGAAGATGAAAGTAGATAAATATGACTTTGTTTTTTATTCCAATCTACATTTTATGGCCGTCTGCAGTGCTGAATAAACACCCCTGGATGGAAGCAATACTGTAAAGATCCCCTCCAGACATGTATAAAGACGATCATTAGAATAATAAGTTAATTAGAAAGTTGTTACGAGAAATTGTTTGGGAACCATGAATGTCCGATATTTAATGTCGAGATATTTAAGGGTCAAAGTGGAGGACCAAACCACCATTAGACCCTCAGAGCCATGCCACTTGTATGGCTAAAAATGAGCTACCCTTTTATCTACTAGAATACTACTTTCACCAGGAGGGTTGGGGTGCATGCAGAGGATTACATCCTTCTCTGCACAGGTGCTCCAACTAACCTGTACAGCAAAAGGTGCAGCAAAAGGTACATTACTTTTCCATTAGTACGTGCCCATCTTATAAGAACAGTAACACAGTCCAAAGTTTCCCAAAATAGAACATGGACTTGGAGGAAAAGCATTCAGTTCATGACCACCTCTCTAACTCACAAGCACCACAGTGACAGACCAATACTAGTATAGTGACCATCTCTCTCAGTCATAAAAACAGCCAGCTTGCGTAGGAGCACATTTCCAAATGGAATAAGTTTCTACACTGCCAACATCTGTTTTTACATAAATTAAAACTGAACACTTACAGAAGGGGTGAAATAAGGAAACAGGAAACAGCAGAGCCCTGGAGTATGAAACTGGCTAAGCATTAATAAATAATGATGGAACATAAAACCATGTGGCTGGATGCTCGCTAGGTGAGGTGGCTCTCAGAGGATTCCTGTCATTGTGTGATACAAGAAGCTGAGTGGACAGACCATTGAATACAACACTTCTTAGCAGACACACTGAAGCTTCTAAGCACCGCCTGTTTCTCATTCTCTTCCTTTTTCCTCCACAGGAAAGAGCACTGAGTCAGAGTCTCCACATAGACACAACACTGTTGCGCAGGATGTGAAAACAAATGTAAAATGATGGTGATTCAGCTGAGTGAGTGGCTTAAAATACTGCCTTTTCCATGATTACTGAAAGTAGAACATACTTTCATAGCAAGACTGGCAACTGTACACAACTACAGTACAATTGTGAAGATGCCGTATGATTACAAATTCAATGTCAAGCAGTATTTTTGAGCAGAAAGAAATTTAGATCATGTAATGTCGACCGTGGATCATGAAATCAGCTACAAATATCTTTGAGGATTCAGAAGTATTTGGACAGAACGTTAATGATTTGGCTCCAGTCTATGCCGTGGGTGCTTGATGTGGTATGTGGCACTGGTCTTTGTTACTTGCCCCCATAAAAACAACCATAAAAATACAAACCCACTTTTCTAAATTTAAAGCCACATTCATTAAACACTCATTGAATTGAGGCATTCTGGCTGTGAATGGGTTACCATTTTCAGATGTCAGAACTTTTTGACAAAATTATAAAGATTCAATAAAGTTGTTTTTGTTTACAGTCACAGTAGTAACAGTTACTCACATGCATGAGGATTAGGTTGTGCAATGGGCATGCAATACTGTAATACTAAGGAGCAGACTGTTTAGTCAGTATTTAGTCAGTGTTTAGTCAGTCTTGTCAGATTTTAAAATATACATTGTGAAGATAAAGTGGCAAGTCAAGCTACAGTGGGTTTTTTTTGCCATCTTGATGCTCTGCAACAAGAAGATTTAAAGATGGATTGATATGACAATACAATCTAATTAGTTACTTTAGTCTACAAAATATGGCTGTGTGTTGGCATGAATCTGGTGATTCAATATGCATCACAATACAGGGGTTACAATTCAATTGCCATGTATTAGGAGCAAAGTGATATATTGCTTTTTTAAAAATCTAAGTTTAGAAAAACTGCCATGGTATAAAGAACACACCACCATATGCATAAAATCTGAGTTAAAGAAGTTGAGTTTTTATGCAGTTAGAATATCTATTGTTTGGGGGTTTAAACACAACACAAAATGAAACTCTGTCACAAATCTTGGCACATGTCACAATATCGGGAAACAGAGAAATTATACAGTATCACAAAGCACCATTTGCGATACTCAAGTGTATCAATATTTTCTTAAACGCCTACTACAAAGCCACAATATAACTATGAAGGAATGATACATAGCTGGGTATCAACTATAATGTATCAACACACATTCTGTGTCTTCTTTTGGTGTGATATTCATATGATGCTACTGCTGCTACTGATATCATGTCACCATAACAATGGCTGAACATCTGTCCAACATCTGCACTAAAGCATCTGTACAGCACCTGGGTCTAAAGAAACGGTGTGCACAAAGTCATTATCTCAGCTAAAGTGAAACAGGAAGAGTGTGGAATTAGTCTGTATCCCACGCTGTGAGGCGGTCTCTGCTCTCCCTCTGGGTTTCCCCTTGAGTCTGGAGGGATCTGAAACTAGTCCGCAACGGGACACAAACCTCCTTCTCAAAAGCAGTCTGAGGGAAGTTGAAGCCTGGTTTCGCACAAAACAATGCAGCAAATGTGTGATATTTTCTGCAGTCAGTAGCAATTCGTGAGAGCTGAATGTGAGAAAAGCCAAGAGACACACCAGAATGCCTACAGCTGTACAAATATTAACTGACTTTAAATGGTTCCCAACTCTCTTGAGAATAGAGAACCCTGAGTCTACAGTCAGGAAGCGAGTGGAGTGAATTTGTTTGTTGTGTTTAAGGCTATTGACTATTGTACCAACTGCCTTTGTGTGGCAGCGCTAATCTGAATTATTGCTAGAAAGAGAAGAACATGAACCCTATCAGGCCTTCTTGTATATTATAATTTCTCAGGCAAAACACAGAAAAACTTCTTCTCAGCATCTGAATATGAAATAGCCTAAAGATGAGAGCTGCAGCTTAAATCAGCACATTTTCCTTCGAGGGGAGATGAGAAGAACGCAGAGCTAGCGAGGAAAGTGCTGAGTCTATGATTTCTTTTGATCTGGACATAGATCAATAGGTTGTTGTTGGCTTGCATTTAGACCTATACAGCAGGAGTTCTCAAACTTTCAAAATAATAAGTGCTTACTATGGGATCCTGGTTCATTAACTGTGACATTTCATATCCAAAAGCAGGGGCTGGGAAGTTCAATTCATCATTTACACATCAGATACAATATTCACACTTCAAATCTTTTTTCAGGTTTTGTTCACATTGTATACTTAAATTAAACTTTCAAATATATTCATGTCCTCATTACCAAAACATTCAAATATATGTATATTTCATAATAATGTATATAACTACTGGGCATAATAATTATGTCCATTGGCCAGTGTTATTAAAGTACAAATCAAGCCTTTTCACTATATACAGTAGTACACAATAACTGGTATCAATGCAATTACTTAGCCAAACACCAACTCCAAAAAAAGAATATCAGATATGAACAATACATCGTTAACAACTGATTATTTTCATTAATGACTAATCTGCCCATTTTGTCATTGATTGGTGCCAAAAATGCAAAATAATTGTAAAAAGAGTAAAAAAAAAAAGTCCTTTATAATTCTCCACATCTGAAGGTGATGTCTTTAAATGTCCTCTTTTGTGTGATATTCAATTTATTATTATGAATGACAGAGGAGAGCACAAAATCTTCACATTTACAAAGCTGAAACCAGAAAATGTTGTTCATTTTTGCTTAAAATTACAATTATTTGAATATCAAAATAGTTGTTGCACTGTAACTTTGCTGTTGATTATGTATTATTTGTGCAGCAGGGTTGAGCCAATGATGATGCCATTGATAGTCTTTGACCACTGAGCCCTCTAACATTGTGATTTCCTATTTATTTATTAAACTTGCCCAGTTAGGCAAACCCAAGACGCTCAATTACACTGGTGGCAGCAGTGTTTCTTTTCTGTGGGCCATTGTTCGTGTGTTTCTTTCAAATGTGCCATGTTTTGCGTTATTGTTTCCTTAGCTTAGCTTCCCAGTGTTTCCTCTATATGCACCCAGAAACTTTCCCCTCCGCTGCTACAACTCCATCCTCAGTACACACAGCTTCCTCATTACAACTAACCAACTAACTTAGTTTCAAGCCTCAGAGGCTTAACACAACTAAGTTATGGACATGTGATGCGGAGGTGGAGACCCTTCTAAACTCGGCACAGAGATGCACAGATGCTTGTATGACAGGGATGATAGAGTTGATCTGCCTGCTACCCTCACTGGTGATGGGAGTTAAAGTTTTCTTAGCTGAGTGAGACAGCTGGAGGTTGCCGTCAGAGTGACAGTGGGAAGTGTTGATGACTACAGTGGTGAGCAAATCAGCTCAACCCCAAAATAACAATGTCCTCATCCATGTTTCACCAGGGACCTCGTCATATGCTAATTTGGTAGACATGGCCCAATCTTTTTTAAATTCATTAACTTAATGGACACAAACAAAATGACCCCCTTCGAAAATTTAATTGAAGCATCCATATCCTGATCTGTTCAGCCCCAGCAAAACAAGGAATTACTGATGTATTGAACTGTGCCACCTCACAGCAGTCACAGCCATCCATTATCTCCCAGAAAACTGCTCTGTCCTGGCTTCACCAGGCATACAGGAGTAGGAGCTGAGATAGATACAGCCCTCATGCATATTTCATCTGCTTCATCTTCCTCAGAGCCGGGCCCCCTGGAGGGCCAAACTTCCTGCTCTGATGGTGTCAAAGTTCTTGTCTGATAAACAGCCAGTAAGAGCCACGTTTCAGAAACTTCCGCTGCTTTCCTGTCTGCCTGGCTGGCTTCATGTACAGCGAGTGGGCGGACTCCATAGAAACACAAGCATAGCATCCATGAGAACAGCGAGGGAATAAAAGGATAACCACTACACAGAGCTCAGTGATTTTCCACAATGGAACATCATAGTATTACTTCCACTGAGTCCAACAAAAAACAGGAGCAAGCCCTTCTCTGTCTTTTGAGTTTGCAACAGTACACAGACTTGTGGCATGAGAGCTATTTGTACCCTGTGGGTGTGTTCACTGTAACCTGTATGAAGAGAGACCAGAAGAGATTAGAATAGGTCTGACCTCTTTCAGCTACTGAGCAAACATTTTGACGACACTCCCGCACATTAACATCCCACTTGTAAACCTGCTTGTCCAGTTTACAAGAATGGGATAACTCAATTATATGAAATTATCTAGTGCATCTTATTCTTGACTTACACGTCACACTTGTGCAAGACATACATGTATCTCTGCTTTACCTCTGACGTGGCCCAGATGACCCATTTAAGGAAACACTAGCATTCCTTGGAGCCAGCGAGTTAGACTGCGATGCTTGTCAAGTATGTGGTCTGTTTCCTGGACGTTATTGAACTAAGAACAGAGCCAGAGGAAAAAGATGCTTGAAGCTACCTTCCTTCACAGCTGCATACAACTCTCAGACAGAAAAGAAAACATTGCAGTGCCAGTGTGGCTCCTTTTTCTTTTGGTAGATGATGCTTTAAAAGAAAAAAACAGAGGTAAGGTAGCCTGGCAAATCTGTGGAGGCTGGGAGCCATCTGTGCCTTTGCAAAGCACAAGCATTGAGGCAAAATATTACGCAAAATAGCCGCAACCTGCTGACAGCATACTGGGCAGCCTCACATTCTGTCAGAAATACTGTACGGGTGCTTCTATTTATTCAGCTGACTGACTGACTGAATGCCAGGCCAGGATTCATTCCTGCTTCAATCGGTCCATCTCCTCTTATCTCCTCAATTAAAGCCTCCTCCACTGCAGTAAAGGACGTGCCACTCCAACTGTATGCAGACCAGACCTCGCCTCTTGATGACAGATAACAACTCTTTCTTCTCAGATCACATAGAGTGGGAAAGCGAGAGTGGGAAAGAGAGCTGTCTGGGCTCACCAGGCAGAGAAATGTGTTACTGACCATATTAGTATTTTCCTCAGATCCTCATGCTGGAGAGGGTGAGAGATATTACTGTTACTACAAGAGCATCAACAATCAAAGAAATAAAGGTTAAATAGTTCCACAAAGGCACTTGTTGACCTGCACAGGCTTACAAACCAACAAAATTACATAATAACTCCAACCAACAGCAAATTCTCTATCCAGTCTTGCATTTACTTAAAAATAAAGTCATTTCCACCTCAAACTACATTTTTGCAAATAAAGGCTACTACTTGTCCTTACTTACGATGAAAATTCATCTTAAATGTTGGGATTAACTGTTCACATTGTGAAAAGACCTCCAGAATATTTTGGACATACGTATAACTTTGGCTGCCCCACTAACAAAATTCAAAACACAGTATTATCACTCCACATTGACAGGTCATTACAGGCAAACATTACACACGGAAACTAATGGACTTAATGGTTTCACGCTAACACAACTTGGTGATCATGATTTCCAATCTCTCTCAATCACTCCCTCCTCAAAATCTGCACCAACAACCCCAGCCTTGACTCCTGACTGGGACTACAACTCAGAATTGTTTTCATTATGCATTCATGATTATTTTCTGGATTAACTGATTAATCATTCGACTCATAATATGTCAGAAAATAGTGAAAAATAACGGTTTCTTAAAGTCCAAGGTGATGTCTTTAAATGCCTTGTTTTGTCAGTCCAAAACTCTAAGTTAAAACTGAAAAATGTCAATATTTAAAGGGCTGGAACAGCATTTTGTGCCATTTTTCAATGGAAAATTACTTGAACAGTTACCAAAATAGCTGACAATTATGTTTCTGTCAATCAACAAATCAGTTAGTCAACTAATTGTTGCAGCTCTTCATCTGACACAGTCATACTGTGTCACCAGTCCATGCCTTCGTACACACATTTATTCCTCCAAATCCGCCCTGCATTCCTAAATAAAACTGGCAAAGTCATTTTTGATTTCAGCTTAAATGCCTGGTTATTTGTCAACATATCTGGACATAAGATGAGATAAGATAAGATATACCCTCATTGATTCCAGTAGGGGAACAATTTGACATAGCGGCACAAAAAAGTAGCAGCACAGGAGAAAAAAAAATACAACAGAAATATAATCTGAAATATATAGATGAAAATAGAAATACTATATACAATAACTGGGTCTGTGCAAATCACTGTATAGCTACACAGCTTTTAGACTAGTCAGAAGCACACTTCTTTCTACTTATATTGAGTACTGGAAGATTGAAGTGTGCGCATTTACACTATTCCTGAGAGTGAGGCCCAGATCAATGTCTTGCAGTTTTACTGAGCCTACAGCTGCTTCCAAGGAGAGTAACTGGGCAGTGAATTCAGCATCTGAACATCTGAGGTGATCAGTCAGCATCTGACAAGCAGTGTGGAAGACTACACCACTGCAGTATCTGCCTTTCACCCTTCTTACCACAGCTGGACAAGGTCACTCCAAATGTCCTTACCCCACCCCCACCCTGAGTCATTTCATACAATAGTCAGTTACAGCATGTGGATAAAAGACTGCTGCTAATTTTCTACCCATGGTCCCTTAGCACGCAGTTAACAAAAGTGAATCCAGGACACCAGCACTGGTAGGAGACACTCCTGAGTGTGTGATGTAGCAGCAAATAGAGGAGACCTTGAATTCCCTGTAGAGCATCCCATATTCACATATAATTCTTCCCATTCAGCTGAGTGGTCAAGGATATCACCAGGTACGATTTCCCACAACTGCACAACTAAACATGGGTGCTCCCCACATAACCTTTGGCTATAAATAGCAAGCCAATGACAGGAACTGCCTGGATAATGAGTTGAACAGAGGATGAGAGCAGCTACAGAGAAAAAAAGGGAGATCCACCGCTCCAGGCTCTACAAGGACATGCTGAGTCCAGGAAAAGACGCTTTTCCCTCCATCAATGACAAACACATCATGAAATCAAAAGTAAATTCAAACAGAAAGATTAACTGTGGTCAGATGTGTTCATGGTCATTCACAGAAGCAGAAAAGACAGAAGCCTTCACACAACATCCATCAGTAAATGTCAATACTTCAAAAAACTGCATGTTGACACAGACCAGCCTCCCTTGGTGCTTTTTTTGTGACGAGCTCTGACTGTCCTGAACACAGTCCAGAAGCCAAGGACAGTTTTCCAACTCTTTCCTCTTTCTTGGATGGTTAACCATGAGAAAAACAAAGGTTGTAATTACCTACATACAACATTCACATTGACTGCCTCATAAATGACTGGTGCGCTGCTCATATTTGAAGTCTCCTTTATCCCGGCATAATCAAAAGGAACAGAAGAAAGTGAAAGCTGTCATTTGTTGCCCGTTTGGTTTCTCCCAAAGGATCCAGGCGTGCTCTGCTACAAGGCTGTCCTCTTCTATAAACATAAGAGTACGACGTAAGCTCTGCAATTAAGATATTTTACAACTTAACTTTCCCCTTTGTCATTATTGAGATGTCCAATTATGCTGTGCAGCAAGCCATAAGCAAAATAGCACCAGTTTATTATTCAAGCATCACTATTTCAGACAGTAATCTGATGTGTCTGGAACACTTTGGTGATGTAGTTTACAAGTAAATGTTACGTGGCAAGAGGAGCTTAGTCAGGATAGTTTGCTATATTGAAGCATTTAAGGCCCTATTAAAGACATAAACAGCAAACTTTCACAAATAAGTACACTAAACACAGCAAGGCCTTGTTTGAGTGCTTCACATGGCACTGATCTAATGAGGAACAAATGGCTGGCCGATCATGTGAGGAAAAACTGCTTACAGTGCACTGAAGTGGTTCCAAAGGCAACTTGCCATTGGCAGCAAAATGTAAAATTTATATAAAAAAACACAGGAAAACCTAAACACTACGGATAAATTTAGCAAATTAATTCTTTACTGGATCTGCCAGTATATTCCCAGCAGGGTTATGTGAGGAAAGACAGTAGGACAATCCTAAAAGGCAGGTGCTGAACAGAGCTACTGTACAAAAACACTTTCAATGATAAAATCTTTGTAATATAATGATAAAACAAAATATTTGTATTGTTAGAATAATTTGAGTTCAAGGCCGTAGTTACTAAAGTTCAACCAATACTGGATTTCAGAGCCCAATACCAATATTAGGAAGTAAATAAATTCTGACATTGATACCATTGATATCAGCCCATATAATCCAAAATGACATAAGGGCACTGAAACAGAAAACTTTCACTAGTATTTTTAATGATAATAAATCATTTTAAATCAAAAACAAAGACAACAAAATCCTAGGGTTAGGCTGATCGTCCATCACAATGGCTGACTGTCATCATCGAGTATTTGTATTTGAGGTAGTATGTCCTCCCCTGAGTTCCGTTTCTGATATGTGGAAGAGAAAATAAGAAGCGGTTGCTACTGTTCACTACACTTCATCTCCATGTTGTGTTAATTATTTTCTTTTAAACACAACTAAGTTACGAACACATCATGTCAAGACAAAGACGATCTACATTATGTTCTGTTAAAGAAAAAGTTTTCATAGTGATGCGTATCAGACAACATATACACCAATACAGATATAGACTGATATAACTATGATAGGCCAATATGGGGCTGATAGTATCGCCCAACCAATACATCTGTCTGGCTCGACTGAGAACACTGAGGTCATGTCCTCTGTATTTTGGGGGATAATTAAGGTTTTTTTTTTTTTAGAAAACTGCAGGTCACAGTTTACAATAACTTATACACAGTTATCTATCAGCTGATAGCAATACTTTTAGAGCCAATATGTTCACATTTGACTACTTTTTAGGCCAAACAAATAATAAATAAATAAATAAAAGCCACAGCATGTCTTCTCTAGATATTTATTCCTGGCAGTGTGGAGATGGCTTTGAAGCTGCATTTAGACCCCCATGTTGGAATATGAGTTTTACAGAAAATATAACTAAAAAAAATTGCTTAGCTTAAATAAAATATGACCAATCTCAATAATTGAAAAAGGGTGGTAGAGTACAAGCTGCAGTTTCTTGACTGACCTGAAGATAACTGACCTGTCCCTTCACAGAAGAAAATTCATAGTTTCAGGTAAAACATTACACTCCTCTTGCAAGGAGGCTTTTACTTATAACCATGGTGGAATAATAACTGAACCAAGTAAAATGGATGTTTGTAAAACAGATGGGCAGCACTGATCGAATAAGAATCCTGTTGAACTCACGACTCCGCATGGTGCAACGTTATCAAGTAAACTGAGAAAATTCAGGAGGGATATCTGAAGAGATGCCATGGAAAATGGAAAATAACCTAATGCAAATCCCTGTGTTATTTAACTTTCCGACTGTTGGCTAACATTACAGCCATAGAGTGGCATTTAATTGAAAACAACCTGTCCTTTGGCTAATTTTATGATAGACGTTTTCATCACAGGATAGACACGTCTGCTTCACAATGACTGAGTCATTAAATTAAAGGAACAGAGCAGTCTACTGTGACTGTGAACGCAGATAATAAACCGGCTGTCATCATCAAAGTCAGTTTGGCGTCGCTGCCAACTGGTCAAACCAACTGATCCCGCGCGACTCTCTCTGGCAGCTTCGTTAATGTCCACCGACACCAGAAAAGCGTTAATGGTAAACTTTACACGTTTTAACTCAACACGCTGCTGAAAGAAGAAGAAAGACGCAGTAGACTGACAGAATAAATTAGCAATAGCCACTAGCTTCCTCTCACCTGTTCAGTGTTGCGGTGGTGCTGCTGTTGTTTGATCAGGATGCTGCTGCCTGATGCCGCCTCACGCACCACAGTCATTAAAGTGTCACCATCCAACGGCCTGGGCTTGAGCCGGTAGGTGGAGCGCGTGAAGCGAGTTTGGCGCAGTGTTCGGAGAGGCTGCTGGGAAATGTAGTCTATTGATTAAAACTCGAGAAGGCGTACTGGAATGACTGTTTTTTCAAATGTCTATTCCAAGACAGGACCATTCAAACATGTTTTTTATGTGTACGTGTAAAATCACATTTATTAGGACTACTTATATTGTTCTATATTGTATTGGATTGCATGTGTTTTAGTATTATTTTTTATTATTATTTTTATTTTTTTAAAATTGAAAAGCATATGATAGCATACAGCAAAACAGGTGAAATCATATTTAAATAACACAAATATGAAGAACAAAAGGTAAATAAATAAATACATAAATAAAAAGGGGTACATGAAATCAAATATATTTAGACGGAGGTATCAGGGGAAAACATTCCATAACGTTCAATAAGCTTATTGCTTTGTTGTCTGTGGGATTTGACAAGAGACATTATTCCTAAACAAAATGTGAAAACATGAACAAGTGATTTGTAAAATTCCTGTTTATGAATGAAACGCTTTGCATACTGAATAATGAAATTAATCACAGATTCAAGAACCCTACCATCTGGAAAATCATAGTAACAAATTAAGATTAAAAGTCGAGTAGACAGAGATACGGGGCTAATATAACATGACAAATATTACGCTAAATTCATATTATTCATACTACCTATACTTATTATACATCTTTTGATATAAGTGAGGTCGAACACATGTATAACGCAATACAATTCAATAACACACACACAAGCTAGTGGCTCAAAATTATAATAAAGTTTGAACAAAAGCATTGCATAACCTCTGTGAAGGTACTGGAGGATTTACCGCAGGGCTGCTGGCAGGTTGACTTTGTGTCGAATGTGCAGACACAAATACCAATATATCTTAGGATGAGAGAATAAAAGCATTTCAAAAAGCTTTAAAAAATATATACATAATTTTAATCTTCTGTTTATTCGTGTTGATATATAAACAGATGTTTTAATTTTTTCCTCATTCATTTCTCAGGCATTACAAATTTGACGAATCTGCACCCGCTCCCCCTTGACTACATTTACCTGCAGTCCTGTCATTGAGAAACATGGCGGCCTCCACGGGTGCTGCAGACGCTGTTTCCTCCGACCCACAAGGTCCAGCTTCGGCTGGGCCGAGTGTGGGCAGCTCAACATTACAGTACAGTATGATTCTGGACCATCTCATCGGGGACAAGAGACCCGTGAAGGACCTGAGCCCCGCCGTTATGGGGGGACTGCCGGTGCCTCCGAAAAGCGAAGAGCAGAAGATGATCGAGAGGGGAATGGAGAGCTGCGCCTTCAAGTCGGTGCTGGCCTGTGTGGGAGGTAAGCAATGACACTATCATAGTATTTTATTATGAATATATATGTGTCCGTCCAGCTTCAGCTGTCAGGCAGCTGCAGTCTTTCTTTTTTATTATGAGATTTGACTGTACAGTTACCTGGTGTCAGAGCTCTGAGCTCAACTGTACACTGTGCGTGGAGGTGGATTTGATGGGAACACATGGGACTGGGATTTTGTATGAGATTTCCATAACGTAGAGTTGAGTGACAGTAAATATTTTGAAACTTTAATGAAGCTTTAAGTCATTTTTCAAGAAAAATGCCAAACATTCTGTAGTCCCAGCCTCTCATTTACGAGGATTTGCTGCTTGTCTTTGCCTTATGTGATAGTAAACTGAGAATCCCAGGGTTTTGTACAATACAAGAAATCGGAGGACAACACCTTGGGCTTTTGGACTCTGTGATACTGTAGCACCATCACATCTCCAACCCAGAGCCTGTGTGTAGGAGGGTGTGTGTGTTTTTGTTTTTTTTGTTTTTTGTTTGTTTTTTTTGCATTTTATAGATCAAACAATTAATCAAAATAATCCTACAAAATACTTGTTTCTTGTACACCCCTTGTTAAAGGTCAGTAACTAAAATGGTGTTAATATTTATCAGATCATCATATAATATTGTTGTGATTTGTTCTTTATTGTGTTTTTGTGTTCTTCACAGGGTTTGTCCTCGGAGGAGCTTTTGGTGTTTTCACGGCCGGCATCGATACCAATGTTGGCTTTGACCCCAAAGACCCTCTGAGAACTCCGACAGCGCGAGAAGTCCTCAAAGACATGGGCCAGAGGGGGATGTCCTACGCCAAAAACTTTGCCATCGTGGGGGCCATGTTCTCCTGTACAGAGTGCATCATAGAATCAGTAGGTCTCACCACTTCGCTTCATCATCAGAATCAGAATCAGAATCAGAAATACTTTATTTATCCCCGAGGGGAAATTGTTGATGTTACAGGTGCTCCTTACAAGATCAAGAAAGATATAGTGCAAATAGAAGTGAAATATAAAAAATATAAAAATATAAAATAAAAATGTAGTGAGAAGTTTAAAAATATATATATAACCTATCAAATATACACAGATGGTAAAAATAGATAATAAACAGACTATATACAGTGATGGTAAGGTATGTGCATTGCTTTCTGAAAAAAAATAGAACAAATTTGAAAAAAGTAGTGCAAAATTAAGGATTATATACATAATGTGCATTGTGGTATGAAAATTGACAAAAATTGCATATTTAACAGTTTACAGTTATTGCACTATCTAAATTATTGCACAGAGTAATTATTTAAGTTATGTGAACTGCAGAGCTGTATGAATATATATCAAATTACTGGGTGAATAGTCCAAGGGCCACTCAGAGGGAGGAACTGTACAGTTTGATGGCCACAGGCAGGAATGATTTCCTGTGGCGCTCAGTGGTGCA
>JAJHUR010119339.1:0-12257 GCA_027495735.1 Lutjanus campechanus
TGTGTGTGTGTGTATGTGTGCGAGTGTGTGTGTCTGGGCAATCAAACAGTTAGAAGGCCATGGCCGCTTAGCAAACTATTGATCTGTAGATGATACACTGTGTGTGTCTGTGCGTGTGTGCATGTGTGTGTCTGTCATTGCTCTCTTTCTGTGCTCTGTGATTCATTGTTGACTGATGGGCTTTCCTGTGAAAGCCACAGAGCCACAGAGAGGCTGAGACAGATGTATTTCACAAAGAGAGACCCTAGCGTTACAAGAGGGAGGCCACGGGGACCAGCCACTAAAAGGATTATCATTATTAATAGAGACGGAAAATGAAGCAAAAATGATGTTACTTTATTTACTAGTTCATAATGACTTTTAAAGAATGAAAATAACAAAATAAAACTGCAACAGCATTTTCACATTCAATATTTTTAATTTCTTTTTTAATTCTCAGTAAAGAATACAGAATAATTAACCCTACTGGCATGAACTCTTTCTCTCCATGGGGACCAGTCACTACAAAGATTATCATTATTATTATTATTATTAACAGAGGCAGAAAACGAAGCAAAAATTATATTAGTTTATTTGATGAGAAAAGTAAAAGGCTCTCTTTATTGCTTTGGATAGAACGTTTTGCAAATCACAAGTATTTATGTTCATTTACTGTTACTTGTGGTGGCAAATGAGAAAAACATTGGTATAATCTTGTGAATGTTGCAATTTTTGACACAATATTTGTAATATTGTCTTTCATGCATTTATTCTTTGCCCGTGCCCCTAAAAGAAATTTGACGCAGCAGATATTACCAGTTGCATGCTCCTTTCCTTTAAATCTTTCCTTAAGAAGTGGGAATTCCTTTTAGTCTGGTTTGGTGTATCTGAATTTTTTGTGGTAGAAACTGTAGGGCTGATGCACCCTGTACAATGCCAGAGGCAGGTTGTGGAGAAAAAAAGTGTGAAAATTTGTCATAAATTGGGAGAAATACAGGAGAGTTGTGACCCCGGGAGGAAATGGAAGGAGCGGATGGTGAAAAAGGGGAGTCTCCTGGGAAAAATGGGAGGGTTGACAAGTCTGTTCATCCATAATGGATGGCTCACCTGACAGCAGGTGGTTCTACATATATATGGGGGGGTAGATGGTAACCCAAGTGTGTGTTCAAATAGGGTCTCTGGGGTCAGATGTGGATATCCTCCTTGATCTTTCTCCAGAGAACCAATCCACTGTGGGTCAAAAACACAGTGAGGCCTCCATGTACTGCAGACACCTCACACAAACATGGACACAGTTGAAAGAAGAGGCCAGTTGCTGTAGCACAATTGAATAAAGACGGAGAGTGTTTTATGAGCTATTTATCATTTCAAATAAAATATTACTGATACTCCTGTTTTTCACTGCTACTTTTCTTACATGCAACACAAAGCAAGCACAGGCATCTCAAATGTATTGCCATATATACTGCAAACTTTAGCTTAAATGCTATGTTGATTTGGCTAAGAATGACTACAACTCAGCAATTCAACTTACATTACACATTTGTACAGTATAGGCCAGATGGTTTGTTATACAGAACCATCCAAGCTGTCCTTAGCAACTGTTTGGAAAAGGGCAGGCACTTTCAGAAAAAAACTTGACAGGTGATTGGATGAACCATCTGTCTATCACATCTAACACTGGCTAACGTCAACCGATCAGATTCAACTCTTGCCAAAATCGGTCAGCAGAAAAAGCAGAGAAAACTGATGCTATCACAGTATCTACGCTAACCTCTTCAGGAGCCGCCATTGTTTTCTTGAGACAAGTCACCTTCATGGACACTTCTCACTGTCATCACACCTAAAACCACGCCTGTAGTTGTCAGTAGTCCCTCCTAGGATGCTAATTGGCTGCACCACTTTTGGTGTGTGGGGGGGAATAAAGGATAACTGGAAGCCTGTCAAGAGGGATTCTCTTGTGATCTCCGGAACTAACCCCAGTGAGCACCAGCCCGAATTTTAATGTTGATTTCACATAATTCAGACTCAGGTCACAAATTTTAGACTTTGGACTTAACTTGACAAACTCAAGAAAGACTTGCAGCTCAATGTAGACTTCAACACCAAAGACTCTGACTTAAAATGACTTGATACCTTTCTAAAATCCAAAGATTAAAATGTCTGTTATTTAAAAAGTGTGAGCCCAGGAGTCAGTTTCCCTTCATTTCCTGAAGTGGTCAACTAAAAACGAATTGCAGACGCAACAGCTTCCAACTTTGTGTGTTATTTGAAGTTGCACAAAGAACGGTAAGTCAAGGCTTTGTTGTTAACATGACATTACAATTGCTGAAGAGAGCATCATGACTTGTTTAGGACTTAAAACTCAGAATTCAAGACTTGGGACTTGCAATATTGTGACTTGGTCCCACCTCTGGTATTTACCATGGTGTTCAGACACTGCTCACTGTTGATGGTGGACAGTGTCAGTGCTGGGCGGTAAGCCCTGGCTCACAGACCTGTTCATCCAAAAGGTGATGAATGTGGCTATGTGCATTTCTTTCACACCAAACTGGGAAACCATTTCATCAAACTCTGACTATGGAGCTGTGCATGAGGGTGTTGTCCTGTTGAAACAGGGAAGGGTCAAACACAAACTGCTGCCACAATGCAGGAGGCGCACTGTAGACTAAAATATCATTATAAGCTCCAGTGTTGCAATTTCTCTTCACGTTGCTTCTTGCCCTAACCCTAACCCTCACCAATGGCCTGCAAAAGGTCTCATGAGAGTGATCATTTTCAACCCAAAGCATGATTCTCCCCTAACTCTAACCAAGTGTTTTTTGTTCCTACTCCTACCCAGATCTCAACCACAGAATTGTCTTATTATAAAATATGAGTTTATACAACATGCACATTCAGAAAGTAATACATAGCCAACAAATCTCGTCAGAGTTTTGCAGATCTTTGGTTCCCTACTCGACACAACCAACTACGTGGCCTAAACTACAGAAAACAGACCCAGACTAAAGGCAGTGAAAAGTATGTGAAGAGGGCTGTCCGTATACTTTTGGCCATATACTTTAATAGAGCAAATGAAATAAAAGAAAATAAAAAATGAGAGGAAGAGGAAGGTTTGCAAAGATAAAGGAAAAGAGAAGGACTGTGGAAGAGGAAAGAGAAGAGAGTGGTGAAAACATTTTGGGGGAATGCTGCTTTCATTCACAGTGGCACCTCCTCCTCCTCCTCCTCCTCCTCCTTCTGCTCATTCCCCCACTACACACACACACACACGCACACACACACAAAGCCATCCATAATTGATGCTAGCTGTAGGCAGACACTAGCGGGCTGGACTTTATAGCGCAGCTGGATGTGCATGGAGGAAGGCTGAGGCAAGATGGTCGAGCAGGTACTTCTGACAATATACACACTGTTTCTCCTCCATCTCTCTCTCTCTCTCTCTCTCTCCCTCTCTCTCCTCACTGTCGCTCCTGCACTCGCTCTCTCGCTCCATGTGTTTGTGCTGTGACTGCAGAAGGCAGCATGCTGCATGCTCCTTTTGTGGATTGTGTGGGTATTTATGAGTGTGTGTATATATGCAGTGCATGTGGGTTTGCAGGGCTGCTTGCTCTGTTTACGTGTGTGTGTGCGTGCATGCATCTCTTTCTTTCATCCTATACTAGCAGCTAGCACGAGTCGACGAATTTACGCATTAGAGAGAGGGGGAGAGGGGCTGCAGCTCTGTTGGAAATGAAAGCAGGAAACCCTGCGAGCTGAGCGAAGGTTTGTTGTGTTTGTTCAGCAGGAAGAGGAAGAGAGGGGTAAGGAAATGTGAAGGAAGGAGGAAGAGAGAGGGAATTACTGTTCATTTGATTGGATTTGTAAAGGAAATACAAATATGATATGCAACATAAATGTCACGTGGTGTATTGTACTGGGTTTTGGGTTAGCTTAATAAATTCTGTAGGTTTTGATTTGTACAAGTCTTTTATTTAAATACCCAAATTTAAGCTGAGAGAGTTCCATCGATGCTGTCAGCTCGACGGTAACACAAGTCAAATGTCTTGACTGAAGCATTTTCACACACTGATGTTTACACATTTAGATGTCCCAGTATGTGTGTTGCCTTTTTCGATGTGAATCTGTAGTGTGAGAAAGTGTCAGACATGTTTGTGGTAAGTGCTTAACTGGATGGCTGCCTTACCATAACAGTGTCCATTTGCACCTGGGTGACAATAGTCACGTGGCAGTTAGTTGGCTATTTACATCTGGCTCCCTAGTTTAGCTACAATGAGGGATTGAATCTATGCAAAAATAAGAGGTTGTGATGGATGCATTGGTGTATTATTCACATATTATTTGCAGTTTTTAGTCACAGTTTGGTTAGGGTTAAAAAACAAAACTACTTGGTTAGGATTAGGAAAGATCATGTTTTGTCTCTTGCATGTGATGTGGAAATAGCATTGTTGACTATGGACACCTGGGCACTTGTCTCTATCATGCTAGACTACATACACCTAGGTGTAAATAGCCACATTGGCTATTACGCCGTGAGTGCAAGTACCATAGTTAGCTATTGACACTTGGGTACTACTTGCATTAATCCCAGTCTGTCTTTATTTTTGAGACCTCAGAACAGACAGGGAGGTAAACTGAAGTATTGTGATTGACGTCAGTGGGTGAATAAGGTTTTCACTGGCAGTCAATGGATTATAGGTTTACAGACAGTGTATTAAATGGGCGCAATATCCATACGATTTCCTGTTCATATTGGCCATGAGCAGGTTTAGGTAGACTTTCAAAGTAAAGGCACACAAAGTAGTTGGGTAGGTTTCTGCAAGAAACCTACTTAGTATTATGAAAAGATCATCGTTTAGTGAAAAAAAGAAGTACACTAGTTACATAAGTTGACATACAGTACGTAAGTGAAGTATTGGTCCATACGCTGGAGTATTGGCCTCAAGTGGGACATGAAACCCAATCTCTGACCAATGAAGGTCCTGCGTTTGTTTGACCCACCCTCCACCCAGACCTCCTCCATGTGCGGACTCTTGCTCTTTATACAACATCATCCAACTTTGACGGCACCTCAGACAAGAATGCTGAAGGACTGCCAGTAATAGTGACGCTAGAAAGGTAAATTCATCGTCATAGTTTGAAACAAAGGGACACTGCATTAGACGTTTGCAGGCCATGCGTGAGTTGTCTAGGGTGCTAGCTCAGACATGTCTGTAATGACAGCAGGACAGGCAGGACGGAGCACTGTTGAAGTTTTTAGACAGCAAAGTTTACAACTAAAAAGCTGAGAAAGAGTGTTGAGAGTTTTATGGATATGGATGTAACCAAGTTACCTTGCGAGGCAGCTGGATTTCCAAGATCACAAGATCATTCGAGAATCCATCTTGCCAGGATTCAAGTTATCCATTTGGTTTTAGGTATGACAAGAAGGGTCCATGGAAGCGACTTGTCTCAAACAAACCATGGTGGCTCCTGAAGAGGTTAGCGTAGCTACTGTGATAGCATCAGGTATATCAGAACTAGAGAGTATTTCTTCATTGAAAGAAGAACAAAGAACAACACTGAATGCTTGTTTTTCGCTCTTCTCCTGCCAGCTTGGGCAAGAGTTTGATTTATCAACTGGCTCCGTTGTTTGATCTGGTTGGTTCCAACATCGACCATTGCATTGGTGGCACATCGTGTCTGTCACTCTCAGGGTCTACTGGTCATTTCTAGAGGGGAACCCAAAATTTGCAAGACTCTTGTGAGATTTTTCATGGTTTCCATTAAAATGTTGCTTTAAAAAGTGACTTAAAAAAAAGGTAAAAGGGTATAAGCATGCATGCTGTAGGGAGACACCACTGCAGCAATGGCAGCTTGTTAACTTCTAGCACTTTGCCGGATTCGTCCACACGCTGAAAAGTTAGCCAGTTGGTCACTTACTGCTCAGACATAAACAAGCTAGCAGATATTCCCTTTTCTTTTGCTGGGATTTATACAGTTTAATCCCACAGCTCACCTCCCCATGTACACCAAAGTAAGTCAAAGTCAGGTCAGATAAATACGACCTTTCTGAATGTCTTACAGCTCGAGTGTCTTGCCAAGTTGGACCTTGCTTTTGTGATGTTTCTGGTTTCCAAGTTCATAGTAATTACTTTAGTGACTCCAATCTTATCTTAACTGATGGGGCCGATGGCCGAAACTATGAAAATAAGACCAAAGTTGTTCTAAGCTGTTGAATTTGTTTGCAGGTAACGATAGACCTGCAACTGTCTCTGTCTTCTGGTAAAGCTTTCACAGAGAATTCTGATCAAGAGCAGTGCAACAAACGACTACAGTACGATCTGTGATGGAAGTCAAGTCAATGTAAGAGTTTGTGTTATGAGCTGTCAGAACCAAAATACAGAGTGGATCAAGGAAGAGCACTGAGGCATTTTAAACGCAAATGTGAGTCGAATCGAGAACCATCTTTTGAGATTGAGTGAGATTGTTCTAGGGTGTAGTAACACACGGGGACGTATACGGGGAGACGTTTTTACTCTGAAGGAGAGAAATTCCTCCTCTCTCTCACTCTGCACTTATTCAGAATTTTAATTGTATTCCTTCAGTCGCTTCTGAGTATGTGTGTGTGTGTGTGTGTGTGTGCGCGCGCGCATGGGTGTGTGTGTGCAGTGCTCTGCCACGTAAAGCATATTTCAGCCTTCTAAATGTGGTTCTCATTACACAGCAGAGCGTTTAGCCAAGACTCACTGTCTGCATCCCTCTACCTCTCTAAGTCTCTCGCTCAGCCTCGCTTTCTTTTTCCTCTCTCTCTTTCCCTCTCTCTCTCTCTCTCTCTCTCTCTCTCTCTCTCTCTCTCTCTCTCTCTCTTTGTCTCTCTCTGTAATGGCTGAGATATAAATGTCCCATAGGAGTAACCTCACTCTCATACACACACACAGACACACACACACACACCAGCAGTGTTTGGGGGAACGTTCACTTTCCTTCAGTGTTTCCACTATTTTTTTGTGAATTGCAGCCACAGCCAGCTGAAACCACATTTCTAAAACTCATAATTCTCACTGACACTCTTTATTTTGTTTATTTGGAGCTGAACAGTCATTGCCGAAGTATTTTAAAGATTGTGTCTGTGTTCGGTCACTGGAATTCCACATCTCTGATGTTGGTTGTTAAAGGTCTGGGTACATCCTCACACTACAAATATGGGATAACTGGAATACACAGCATATTGGATTAATTCCCTGTTGTGTGTATCAATGTGTTTGGTAAATTCCTTCCTTTAGTCCAGAGATTTTGTATCTGACATGGTGTCTTAACTGAATCTGACATGATCAGGCGTCAGTCACTGAATGCATTGTTTTATAGACACCCTGTTTTTATCTATTCCTGTAGCTTGCATTGGAAAGCGCTGCAAAAATGATTCATGAAGCTGAGAGAAAAGAGGAAGAGAGAAGTTATCTATACAATACATGATAGTTGGACAATCGTGTTGAGTCAGTGCACAGTGTAAAAAGAGAAACATCCTACATAGTAGGACCGGGCAATAGGACAATATACCATGCGAGAGTAGAAATGTGTCCACCCGTAGAGTTTTGGCAATACTGTTTCCACTGTGGGAGCCATTCGTAATGCTGGCCACACGCTGCAGGAGCTTCAGGCTGATTTTCTTCCGATTCACCACTCCTAAGAACTGGAGGAGAGATCTGGGCTGGGCCTCAGTCGGTACCAAAGTTTGGCCCAGATTATCCGGTAATGTAGTGCAACCCCTTTGAACTGCTCCTAGAATTATCAGGCTACCCCAATATTTACAAGTTAAAATCTGGATGATTGTGTCAGAACAGAAGTAAAAGAGAGCAGGGGCATTTCCAGACTTTATTGACTGGGGTAACACAAGCAGGGCAGGGTTGTATTGTAGCCTTCCACAATAAAAACCCGTCTCTTAGGTATCAGCCAAATTAAACTAGTACCAAGTAGTGTCAAAACTTCTCCATTCAAACAATACCTTCAATGAATCCTTTTTTTTTCTGTATGGGCTCAACTTATTTCTCTCTTTCTGAGGTAGAACGAGTTAGAATGTGGTGCAACTGTACACATGTGATCAGATCACAGTGTGAGACAGATGTGCTCAGTCCTATGTAATTCCAATACATTTCAAACCTAGTATTAACCACAAAGATATCCAACAAATCCTCACAGTGCACCACCACAATTACCCTCCTAAATGAAGCCATATGACCCGTGTGGTGTTGACCCGTTTTCCTCTGTATATAAGTTTATTAATGTGCATGTGTCATATGGTTGGTGCGTCTGTGATGTAGAGTTCCCTTTATAATCAAGTGGATAACCCTGCTCTCTCAGTGATGGATAAATTGGTTCTTACTACACGGAACAGCTCTTCAAGTATGTTTCCTCCATATGAAGTAGACTAATGTCTGTGTGTGGTGGTGGTGATGCAATGGAGTGGAGTTCAGTCAACTCAGAGTCTCATTACAGTCAGACGCTGGGGACGTTGATTGAAGAACAGATAATCTATGACAACAAATCTGCTCTTTGACACTGAACACAACAAGACTATCAAGGGTTACAATGACAAGGAAAAATAGGCCTATGTATTGTTGATCTATTTACATGGTGTGTGCTTAAAACAACAGATGATTGCCCGTCATCTTTGTTCTAATTTGATTCAGTGAAAAGGATTAAACAAGATAACTGACTGAAGTTCCACTAGCAGTCACTGAAGGAACGAAAAGAAGGAAAGGGTGTAAGGGTTGAGCCATAGGACAGCTCACTCTCAGGTCAGCATGGATGTGCTCCATGAGTTTCATGATATTATTAGATTGTGATGTTTCTTTTGCAGGCACAAAATGAAAGGATTCATCCCCTGGGGATGTCACAGAAATATAGGCAATGGTTTTTGGGATACAGTAAGTTGTCATCAAGCAAATTTTGGTCAATTAGAAATTTTTGCCTGATCGTGCAGGTGGTCAAATACTAACGTATTTGTCACCACCCTTTGGCATCTCGTACTGATGCACAAGGTACCCTTTACCTTTTGTGCAAGATACTGCCAGATAGCCTTTTTAACATGTGGTTTATGTTGTGAAACGGCTGCAGCTTGGTAAGAGACGGCCACCAAAACTACTTTGTTAAGTTTGGGCAACACTTATACTTAAATGCCAGAATAGGCTCATTGTCAATTACACTCAAGCAGCAACAGGCTTACTGGACTTTAACTACATAGACCACATGACGTAACTCACATGACATGACATACGTGGTTTATGTTGTAAAACAGTCACAGTTTGGTTATATACAAAAACTACTTGGTTAGGGTTGAGAAAAGTTTGTGGTTTTGATTAAAATATCTATGTTATGCATATCCCATGGCAAAAGTGATGTCACTCACGCGACTACATGAGACACGTAGTTTACATCGTAAAATGGTTGCAGTGTGGTTAAGTTAGGCACAGAAACTACTTGGTTAGATTTAGGAAAAGATCATGGTTTGGGTTAAAATAAAAATGTTATGTACATCACATAACTGAAATGATGTCCCTTGTGTGATGGCAGTGACGTTACTGACATTACATCCATAACAACATTTTAAGTTACTCAAAACTTTACAAAACTCCACATTTACTTTATGCTCCACGCAGGACTCAAACCCTGGTGTTGTGGGTGAAAGTCCTGTGATTGTTTGAGCCATCCATCCACCCCACTTACATGTTAGGTGCTGCTGAGAAATACAATATATGTATACATATCTAACCAACAGGTGCCTTTTTCTGGTGTGAATGAGCTGATTTAGGAAAAGATCACAGTTTGGGTTCAAATAAGTACTTACATTATCATGTACATTATCTACGTCATTTAGTGGATGTAATGTTACGTAAACATGGACTAGCGGGTGAAAGTCCTTTGTTTGGCCAGTCCAACCATATCATGGGCTTCCTTGCTCTTTATACTACGTCACCTGATGCTTGAAGTTGAATGAAAGCCTGGTGTGATGCCAAGGGGCATGACAAAGCATCAGTAGTTGATACCCTAGGAATGAGAATGTGCTGCATGACACAAAAAGACTATTCTCTGGAGACAATAATATTCCTCCCAAATCTATAACAATCTAGCCAGTAGGACAGGTATGAAGTGTTGCATAGACAGACCAACCATCATCAACTTCCATAGGCCTGCCGCTTACGGTCACATTAACAGCTTTGAGATGTTGTACTGTACTACACTAATGTTAATATGCTCATGTTTAGCGGGTAATGTTTTGCCAGGTTTACCATATTGGTTTAGCATGCTAAATAAAAGCTGTAATCACTTTCGGCTACCCTGTGATGCAGCTGGATTACAAGATCACGCAAGAATCCATCTTGCCAGGCCTCAAGTTATCCGTTTGTGTCCACACCAAAAGTGGTGCAGCCAGTCAGCATCCTAGGAGGGACTACTGGCAGCTACAGGCGTTGTTTTAGGTGTGACGACAGCGAGAAGCATCCATGGAAGTGACTTGTCTGGAGTTATATTAGAACTGGAGAGTATTTTTCATTGAAAGAAAAGCAAAGAACAGCACTGAAGGCTTTTCACGAACGAAAAGATGATTTCACTCTGCTTCCGCAAGAGTTTGATCTGACTGGTTGAAGTTAGCCCGCATTAGACGTGATAGACAGATGGTTCATCACATCACCTGCCAAGTGTATTTTGAAAGTGCGCCCCCTTTTCCAAAGAGTTCCTAAAGACAACTTCCCAGATGGTTCTGTGTAACAAACCATCTGGCCTGTCAGGTTGCACTTTTGATGGTATTTATTCATAAACTAAAGTAGTGAAAAATACAGTATATTTTGACCTGAAAAGTCACAGGAGAGGAACATAAATGTGTGAACCAAATTTCAAGACAAGCCATCTAATAGTTGTGTCTGAATGAAAAATGTCAAGTGGTGTTAAGTAAGGGAATACGGGAAGTGGGGAAAATGTCCAGTGACTGAATTTTGAACTGTCCTCTGAATTAAAACGTGAATCTCTTTGTCCACGCAGGGTAACCAGGACACACCGGCACCCCCGGATCCATCCATGGCCCAGGCTTACCCATCAGCCCAGTTTGCCCCCCCTCCCCAGAACGGCATTCCTGCTGAGTTCACAGCTTCACACCCCCATCCGCATCCACACTCTCACCCACATCCACACCAGCACCCAGCAGCACCGCAGGACTACACCGGGATCCAGGCATCCGTCAGTGAGCATCCTCTCAACATGTACCAGTCCTCACAGAGCCACAGCGAGCAGAGCGGGTCAGACTCCGGCAGTCAGACAGTCACCGGCACAGCCACAGTAAGGCATCATGGGAGAAGCTGATGTTTAAATTGTTGATAACTGGGTTTTAGAGTTTAGTGTTTTTGTACTGCACTAATATTGTGTGCAGCTACAGTTTTTCATATTCTCTACACAGGGACTTAAAGGTCTGGTTGAGACGTTTATATGGTTTTGACCTTATGCTAAACTAAGGTCATCTTCCCCATACCCACGGTATTTGTGTACAGAACACACAGATTCATCTTTTCATCTATGTGTGGGTTTGATGAGCACATTTTCCCAAAGGTCAGGATGTTCCTTTGGGAAGCTTGTAGAAATTTGGTTCTTACGAATAGACTGCAAACTTGTAATGTGTTTTGAAAAGCAAACAAATGTGGGTAAAAAGACTGTAGCCTGAAAACATGTACGAGATCCAGGACTGCATCAGTATAATATTATATAGTATGGGTATAATATTACCTTCGAGGCAGCTGGATTCACAAGATCACAAGAGAATCTGTCTTGCCAGGCTTCAACATAACCATTTGTGTCTGCACCAAAAATGGTGCAGTTAGTCTGTGTTAGACATTATGGACAGATGGTTCATCCAATCACCTGCCGTGTGTATTTTGAAAGTACCTGCCCTTTTCCAAAGATTTTCTAAGGACAACTTCCCAGATGGTTCTATGTAACAAACCATCATGCCACGAAGAAGGGCTTTGTTCCCCTTCAATCCATGTTTTATTGTTCGGGAAACAGCTGACTTTTTTAGAGTACAGTGTTATCCTCACAGAAATTGATGTAGCTTGTCATGCAATGAAAAGAGACCCTCAATATCATCCCCGTAGTCCACCTGGAACACTTCCCAGTCTCTGACACAGAAACGCTCCTTGAGGGACTCCTCAGCATTCTTAGACCAGACCTTTGCAGTCCCTGTGCCGGCCATCTGTTCCTCACCAGTGTCTTGTGGGTGGATTCAACATGTATCAGGTTCTGGTCTGATTCTA
>JAJHUR010119340.1:0-10567 GCA_027495735.1 Lutjanus campechanus
CCTCGATATCTTAGCGTTCTATTGGTCAAACTGTTATAGTAGGCTGCAGCGTTTGCCTGCAAATTAAACAAACTTTAAATTATAATTGTGGGAAAATGTGCGAGAATATCGATTGGCAACAACCTGAATCTAATGAAGAATAAAATAATCTTCACAATTTTACAAATCCAGGTTATCCCTTCACGGGGATCATTACTTTGTAAAACTAACGCAGATACGCGGCTTCGGCCCACCGCCTAAAAGGACAGTCAGTAAGGAGAGAGTGTGAGAGAGAGATGCGCGCAGCAGAACAGCTGTTTCTCTGTGTCTATGATGTTTCATAAAGTTGTCCCATGTAAAAACAAATGTGAGTTAATTTTGATTTAAGATCTAAGATCTCTCCACATTATCCGTATCCACATTATTGCTACGGATACCATGACCTGGATGACTGAGAACCTACACAGACATCTCTCCACATTAGTTTACATTCACTAAGATAAGATTATGACATTAATATTGTGGCCAAAACGGACTGAAGCCGTCTGACTCGGCAGAGAGCATCTTGACGCGCGTCAATTTAATGCCTCCACATTTTAAAAAAAGGAATTTAATTTAAAAAGAGGTCATGGACGTGAGGATGAAGTGCTGATGGAGCTGTAGCTACACCTGAAATAGTGGGGGGAAAAAAAAAAACGACCCGCGGAGGAGGGGGGCTCCCCCGAAAGCCATTGTGTAATTCGAACCCTGGCTAAGAGCAAACTCTATTTAACCTCAGAGAAAATGTTGTTTTTCAAAGACTAAACGCCAACCAGTGCAGACTTAAGCTGAATATATCGTTAGACAAAAACATCTTCTGAATTTTGGAAATGATTACATTGATTTTTATTGATGCAGGACGAATTTGTGATTTTAAAAAAAGAAAATGTGTTTTTTGTAAATTCATAACAATATGAATTTGTCATTAGTAGCTTTCACAAAGTTGATAAAGTTTCCCCTAACTTGATAACTCAAAAGGAGCGCACGTGTTTGTCTTTGACGGTGAGAGAACCCCCACACCTCATTAACATGACCATGAAGCTTTTTATTCTTACTGAATGTGTGAATGTGATCTGAAGAGGTTTCCAGCCCCCCCACTGTCCCACAGATCATCACACTGACTGAACTGTACGAACTATTCAACAACACATCGTCACTGTCGATGTCTGAACAAACTCATAAAAGAGACATTTTACAATTCTTCACATTATAAACTAAAAATGATTTTGTCTCTTAATTAATGTTAATGTGATTTTAAAATGTAAGTCTCTTAATGAGCAACTTTTTCAAAATGACTTAAGTAATTATTTTCAGGCACTAAGTTATTTTTATAACATTTCTCATTATTCTGAGACTCCATATTTTCAGATAGGGGAGACCTGGGCCAATTGTAACAATTTTCGGTTTTCCTTAATAACTAATGTGTTTATAACACAGATGCTGCAGCAGATAAAGGTGGTCATTTTAATAACTTCTTCTGGGTGGCTTATTGTAACCTATAATAATATAACCTAGCAACAAATTTATATTATTGTACAAAAGTACTTACTAAAGTAACTAATAGGCCAAACTAAATCTTTATATAAAAGTAGTACAATAAAAGTGGAATGGCAGTTGGCTGGAAACTGGAAGGAGGACATTGGCAGGCTTCCAGAAGGCTTTTGAAAGGCATGGGAAAATATTGCGAGATTGACGCCTTGTTTACATGCTACCTGCTACATGCTACAGTTGACATTTAGGCTAAAAACATGGCGTAAATGGCGTCTTTTGTGGTTAAATTTTAATGTCGCGGCTCGCAGACACTTGGATTACACCACACGAGCAGGGTGGAGACATTTTGTGTTTGTTTTGTGTTCCTTTTTTTTACATGTACATTTGGTCTCCATTCACTGCCATTATCTGCAACCCTGTTTTCTGCTGCAACTCCAGGATTGTTTTGTGAACTGAAGATCTTCACCCATCTTCACAATGAAGAATTTGCTCTATTCCAGACATCAGAGAAAACTCTGACTTTTTTTCAGATGAAAAGATATAAATCCCAGCTGTGAATCAGTAAAGGTTGTACACAGTTTATTACTACGATATTTACATTTATTATTAAGGGGCATAGTAATTATGCAGTATGTGACTTCTGTGACTTCTATCATGTGACGTCTTTTGAGATATAGTGGTGGTGCATGTAACAAGACTGAAACGTCTAAAAAATAACATATTTAGAAATCTCCAACAATAATGCATAATATCAATATGATGCCATTTGCTGACATTTTGATATCTAATCATGGCAAGCTTAGATGTTAATGGTATCTACTCAACAGACATGAGAGATAGATTGTTTTACCTGCTGTTTCATTGTTTAGGGTTTGCATTTTTGTCAGAGCAGCAGAAACACTGTCATTTGGAAGACGATAAGAATCTTCAGCACATAAGCACATGAGCACACCCATCCTCAAGCTGTGAGAAGCTAATGTTATGTGTTCTGGGGCAACATGGGACAGGTTGTGTGAACAACATAATAATAATTTCTTTGTGGGTCTCCTAATACTTATTTATTTCTGATCAGGTTGAGCACAGACATCTACGCAAAGTCAAGGCAATTACTGTATTATTTTTATTTCTTAAAACTCTATACATAGCTTTCTGCATTCTGCACCCATGTTTACTGACTGCTTAATGTCTGACTCACATAATGGATTGTCCAATGGCATGAATATTTATATGAGGAATGTATGTGGGTGTAAGTATAAGCTATTTGTATTTCAGTGGCTCGTCCCTTGTTTACCTGAGTAGAGAGAGGCAAATTACTGTCAGCGTTGGTTGATGGCAGTAAATGAGCAGAGAATCCGAAAAGCTAGTGGATGTTTTGTTATACTACACAGAATGTGTAGGATGGTGTTTTACTGTGGGATAGGTATTTGCTACATTAACACTGACACCTCAGTGTAGAAATCTGCCCTGCAGAAGATAAAGACAACAAAGAAATTCTTTAATCGGTGTCCATTATAGATTTAAGGAATACGGTGTTCAATTCCTGAATTCATATCGAATGCGTTCATAACTGTGCCTTAACTTTTAGCTTCCGTTTAGGGCCTGACCGATACTGGATTTTTTGGGCCAAAGTAGATACCATTATCAGTGAGTAAAAAACAGTGCCAAGGCCACCGACAGAGGGGGGAGTTGTTGGCAGCTCTGTAACCTGCCATTCAAATGTGATGTTGTTGGCTCTTGTTATGGGATTCAGCAAAATTTTTGGGAACTTGACATGCCTTTGAAAACAACCCAGTTTTATTCACCCTGCTGTGAAAATTGTGGCAAACTGTGCAATACATAGCCAGCGTCTCCCCCACATCCTCTTAACGCCATTCATCTCTATTCCTGTTTCCAGGATTGCTGAAATGCTTGCTTGTGCTTCAGTTCATAAACTTTGTCAGGTGTGTCCAATCAGCACTGCATGTACATCTCTCATCAAAGATGAGGAAGAATTGAGATGGTTCACTTATCAGCTACTTCTATCATTAGCTCTTGAAAAAATTATGTCTTAAATTCTTTTTTATGACTTGAATGATCAGGCAAGTGAGATGCTAGATTTCACTAGTCTGACAAGGCATTTTATGTTTGTGAGCAGTCGGGCAGCCTTTATTGTTAAGCCCTGTATTGTAATTGTTGTAGTGAAGTAATAATCGACATGGTAAAAACTAATCACAGGCACCTCCAGGCCTCCAATATGAACTGGATGACATAGAGCTGCCCTGCTAACATCTGCTGTTGGTCACTTGTCGACAAGTTTTAAAAGGAAGAAAGATGAGCACAATAAAAACATGTAATGAGAGTTTGGGGGGTGAATAGACCTTTTTCCTTGTTCTTTATGACACAACAGCATAAAACATAAAAAAGACAGCCAAGCTGGCCATTTTTTCTTCACTTTTAGCTCCTTTCTTAGAGTACATTTCAGTTTTGGATCGAATTTCTAAAGGTTGACCGTTACCCCCTAATCCACTTTCCTCTCTCTTCACTTCCTGACTTGGGCCCCTGAGGTTGGCCCTCGGGGAGCATAAAAGACAATCAAGTGGCTTTAACTGTAGGGCAGCAGTTTCTGTGGGACCATAAAGACCAATAAAATGGTTGGGAAATATAGAAGAAGAAATGAAGAATCTCATCGTTAGGTGTTAATCACCGCCCTCTTTCTTTCACACTCATTTTTCATATGTACTTTCTCTCATGCAACAGTCTCTATCCAGTAGATGCGCAGAGTGATGACAATGATCTCAACATCGCTTTCTCTTCTCATATCTTCTTTTTGCAGAAGGAAACACCAATATTCTCACTCTTCCATGCTCCATGCTGCATGTTAACAACTGGTGACCCTGTGTGTCTGTGAGAGAGAGAGAGACGTAGAGAGACAGATTGTGTGTTTTGTGTTAACATGCTTTGGTTACATCGTATTGTATGAAGTCATGCCAATGAAATCAAGTAAATTAAAACAAACAAACACACAAGAGATGAACCAATACCACTTTTTCTCAGACTGAGTACAAGTACAAGTACTTACATTTGGGTATTTGCCGTACTATGAACAAGTTTTATCTTCAGCAGGTGTTCTTCACTCTCTAATTGAAACAAATTGCTGTTTCTTGTTGCCACTGTAACCATATTTACTGTACACATTGCATTTTGGGGTTATTTATGAGAAGTTACTTAACTAATTTTGTGTTTGTTATTAAGCTGTGCAGTTTACTGTGTACATGATATATTTCAATATAATAATTACACAACGCTATTATGGACTTGCAGAATTAAGTTTACTGTTACAAATTTTGTTACACACAATAATTATTTCATTATCATTTACAGTACTTTAAGTCGTATTTTAATTACACATTCGCATGTGTAGTATTTAAGTTGCTTCTTCATGTCCCTCTTGCCTAAGAGTTACGTAATTAGTTCCTACCTGCCGTTGTTTAGGGGGGAGTGAGTGTGGTGCCATGTGCAACAGTTTTGATTTTGATTTAATTTGATATGATGCTATTAACCAAAGAGTGAAGTTAGGTCTACTGTGCTGTCAGGCCATTTTGGTGGAGATTAACAGGAGAATAAAGAAGAGCACACAAAGAGAAGGTGTTGAAGCAGCTTATTACCAAGAAAAGATGGTTACAAACTGGTGGCAGCAGTGTTTTTTCTTCATCTTCGGATTGATTAGTTGAGGCATTCAACTAGTTTATGCCTGCAGGGACTGAGGGGACAGCGGCTGGCTGCAGTCTACAAGTGCACTTTGTGAGGTTGTTTCGGTTTTACATGGACTTACTTGGAATTTTACGGACAGCTGCCAAAGTCACTGTGGTCGTTAGTGTATGATGTTGAGGACAGTGATTCTCTCTCTCTCTCTGATAATTAGGGATGCACCAATCGACTGGCCACAGGCCGGAACTGGACGGTTTTCAGCGTGACCAGCCCTGACTGGTGACCGGCCGGTCACGTCACATATCCGATTCTGTGCCCCCCATTGTCATGCACGTGTTCTGCACGATGGTCATGTCATGCACGCAGCAGACAAACTGGCCGTGATATCACATCCAGCGCAGCGCTGATCAAGCTACACACACTCAGACACATGCTCACATGAAGTTGGTATCAGCGACAGCTTCCAAGAACAGGATAAAGAGAAGACAGACATTCTACAATGAGACACAGCAGGTGACAATATCACAAAACAGCAGTAAACTTTGTAGCTCTTCATGCTAATGTTAGCCAGCAGCAGACTGCTGTTCACAGACTGACAGTTAAAATCTCACCTCCTGTTCTGGCTGAAGAATAAACAACCTGTGTGTCTCCTCAAACATTTTCTCATCCAGACTTGTTTAACTTCTGCGTCTGCTTTTCTCACAACAAAGTTTTACTGCAGCAAACTGTTGCACCGCATCTTTCTCCGGTTTGTTTACATCTGCTTCCACAGGAGATCACGTGAAATCGCGCCCCTCGAAATTCCGTGAGATTCCATGATCTCGCGAGATCACGTTCCCCCTATTCATAATCTTAATATAAAACTATAATAAGGCCTGGCTGTAACCTGGAGAGCTTTGGAGAAAATGTAAAATAGTATTGAATGAATAATTAATGAATATTGAATGAACATTTAATAGTCAGTGTTTTATTATGTAATTATAATTATATATTATAACATCTAATTTAATTTTTACAAGAAAAGTTGCAAAAATGTTTGTGAATTCTGTCATTTATAGTTCTTAGAAAGAGTGAAATCTGAAATACTGATACTGATAATAAATGCGTGACCAAAAAAGAGGGTAAGCATCAGCAAACTTCTTGAATTCTACATTGTGTGGGATCTTTGGATGTTTGCTTGTGTTCAGCGGCTATTTTTCGAGGACAGTGTCAGATCGATATGTGATGCTGGCATTGGTATCAGTGCATCCCTAAAACAAACCAAAAAAAGGTGTGAAAATTAGTTCTTAAAGTTTCCAGCATATACTGTAGGCAGACTCGGTTTAATGGAGGGACAATCAGGAGGGGAAGCCGGATTTGTTTTGGTGCCTGTCCTAACCAATTGGACTGTTTAGAAAGACTGTGCCACAGAGCCCTGTGGCCAGCTCGCAGGGATAATTTTGGTATCTGTTTGTTTTTTCCACACACCACGAGTGAATCTGGAGCTGGTGAGCAAAGGCAGCTTGACACTAAAATGAGAATAACTGGCCCAGTCCACCTTAAAGGTCAGCCAGCCTTAAGTAAGCCTGGGCTGAAGTTGTTGCTATCTTCAAAGTGGGTGTGGTAGAAATAATATCACTTCTGTTTATAATTGTTTTTTTTTTTTATTATCCGTTTATTCCAAATATTTGTCAGTTGTGTCTAAACAGAGAGTGAGAGAAACCAGCAGGCATAAACAGACACACACAAAAACACACACACACACCGCAATATGTTTCCAACTGACCATCGTCAGCCCATTCATCCCATCCATCAGGAGCGATTCGCAATATCTTTACCCCACCCCCCACCCCCCCCAACCCCAGTCTCAGCTGGGCGATATGTGCAAGAGGCAAATTCATGTTACGTACGCTGCGTATATTCACAATGCCCCATTAACAAAATGAACTCAAATAGTGTCAATAAATTAAATATTCTCACACCTATTTCCCTTATTAAACAGAGAAATACAGCTGTATGCTTTCTGAATTTAAGACAAGCTTAATTGGCTTGTTAACTCCTTGTAAAACACACTTCTTTTAAACCCCACAGAAAGCCATATAAACCATTGTTAGTCTGTCAATGTGTGATAAGAAAAGAGCAGCGGAACAGAATCGCTTGTTGACCGGCGCAGAGGAATGTGCTTGTGGTGCAGACAGTCAGGCCACTAAGCAACGCTTCTCATGTGTGTTTCTGGTGCACACTTCAAAGGGATAGTTCAGGTTTTTTGAAGAGGGGTTGGATGATGTACTTATGCATAGATGGTGGTCAGTGTACTGTGGCCCCAGTTAGTAGAAGAGGAGAGAAGTCCTGGCATCGGAGCTCAGCACTGTACTGTTGCAGATGGAAGTGGTTTAGCCACATAAAAAAGGCCTAAACAATATCTGTTCAAGTGTACACTAAATTTAGATTTTTTTCACCACTTTACTTTGTCTCCAGACCTGAACTGTAGTCCTTCTGTATATTCCTACACATAGGAGTGCGTACTTCTGCAGCACTCAGTATCACTCTGCAGATCAGCTGTTTGTGTCAGAAAGTTATGAGATCAGACTGAAATCAAACTCTAAAGATATCAAACATGATGTGTGTGTCTACTTTTCTGTGATGTTCAAACAAGTGCCCTAGTCACTGTATACATATGTATAGTAAAAATGGTAAAAACAGACTAAAGTAGTTGAAGTGAGAACCGTAAACGCACTTTAAAGACATCGTCATTAGGCCCTTCAGGTCTGGGACATTATTTCCAGTTTATCTTTGGAAAATTGAAGAAGGTTTGCGAGACAGCAGCATTCAGCGCAGCAGACTGTATGTGATGCACTGGCATCCTCCACAGATGCTCTACTTATGTTATAACTAGTCCCACTCATGGTAGTAGCTGTCTGGGTCTGTGGATATGGGCTTACAGTTTACACATCTGGACCACAAGGTAGTTTGTGCTCTTACTTGGCTTCAAGCTTGGTCTCCAGTTCCCCTCACTCTCTTTCAGCCTGTTTAGTCTCCCTCTACAGACGTTCTTCTTCTCTGATTCATAAAGGTATCCTCTTGTGTCCACAGTGAACTTCATGTCATTGTCACTGCCATAATCACTCATTTGTATTTTCTTGTTTTCATCATCTCCTGAATAAACCGCTGTTTACAGCTGATCTACGGAGTGATAGAGAAAGTGGCAGAAGCAGGCCCTCCTATGCATAGGAGTATAGGGAAGGACTGTGGTTGAGAAAATGTAGTGCGAAAATAAAAGGCTGTCTGACAGCAAAGTAAAGCGGTCAAAAAATTCTAAATGTAGCATACACTCGAACAGCTATTGTCTTATTTTTAGTTAGGCCTTTATTTATGTGGCGCAAATATGTTTTTGTGCCAGTCCCATCTGCAATAGTGCAATGCTGAGCTCCGGTGCGGGACTTCTCTCCCCCTCTACTAACTTGGGCCACGCTGACCACCATCTACCTAAAGAAATGCTCTGACTATGCGTGAGTACCTCCAACCCCACTTCAAAATAACTGAACTATCCCTTTAACACACTTTGCAGTTAATTTCTCTGCATCTGTGTATGTTTGTGCCTGTGTGTACAGTTTAATAGACCAAAAACTAGCTGTTGCTCCAGTGAAGAAGCAAATCATCAATGAAAAAACAAAAGCACATTTCTTGTCGTACACACACATGCACACGCAGGCCATTGGTTCAAATCTCCGGACCAGCTGGTAGCATAGAAGTGAAGCAGTGCTAGACAAACGTATGGTGGCCAGATGAAAACAGTGTTGACAGCAGATGTATTGATGTATATTATCTCCCTTTGCTTTTTGTTTATCCTCTGTGCTCTTTATCGAAGTTGCTGTGGAAACTACAGGGAGTGGACACAATAACATGACACCTGTTCAAAGCAGTGCAGTCAGATTCAATAGCCCTGCAAACAATGGTAGTTGCTGAGTTGTGTGGAAGCCCTGCATGTGTATGAGATGGAACTCTCTCTCTCTCTCTCTCTCTCTCTCTCTCTCTCTCTCGCTCTCTCTCTCTGTGTTATTAAACTACAGCTCATGTGTAGTGTCCACTGTCATAATGATCAGCTTAATATTTTTTCATCACTAGGCCTGCACCCGAAACATAGGTTATTTTAAATCATCAGTCAAGAAGAGTCCACTCACAATTTCTCAGTCAAATCACTGCACTTTTTAATACAGCTGCACCATTATAAACAGAGTAACAAAATAACAGCATGCCGGATACCAGCTTTAGTCTCAGAATTACCCAACTACAGAACTAACTTTAACGGAAACGGTGGAAACGGTGGAAATGGTGATGGAAATGAAGAGCGGAGCAGTTCGGCTCTGATGCAGAGTCTTAGTGAAGTTGGCTGAGTTGGTTCAGCTTTTGAACCAGTTGCCTCCCGTGTGGCTGACAGAGACAGAGTCTTACAGGTAAAACATGAGACTTGTGTAGCCGTTAGAAGAGTTGAGCGTGGTGCAGCAGCTCTGCAGGTGCACTGGACTGTGTTGTAACTGTGCAGAGGTAAAAAGCATCAACCACAAGCACATAAAAGATTAAGTCGATCCCCAATTTTCTGATGTAAATAGCAAAAAAGAGATCATTCAGACAGTTGGATTTGTTTCATGTCATGCCTAACAGTAAAACACAGTTCATGGTGTTAAATATTTGAACTATTATTTTTTAATCATTTGTGTGTGATGATTTTTATCGAATCAAGATACCTATAAATATTGGAGAAATATCCATGTTACTATTGTGAAACTCTAATGTGCATTTATTATGCTCTTGGATAAGATTTTTGTTTTTTTGTTTTTTTGAGGTCATGTCATGTCATGTCAAGCCACTGTGATGTCACCCAACCCACTGTGATGACTACTGTTTTAAAGCCTCAAGCGTGAAGCTGGTGGTGTTTTACTGCAAGCTGGGTGTTGCTTGGTTTTGGCTTGTCTGTTTAGCAGGAAAAATGGACGCAAAGTTTCTTGTAGTACAGTGAAACATTCACTAAAACATGTTTCTGACAACATTTGAGGTGAGAAATAGGCAATTCAGTAACAGAATCTTGATCCCTATTTTATTTATCACTGCCTAGTTTGACAGTTTGATCTGAGTTTGGTGTGCCCTGTGTTGCACTGGATGTACTAAGAATGACTTGTCAATCACGCAGTGGCCCCACCCTAGAGCATATCCTGCATTGTGATCCATTTTTACTCTAATTTGGATTATAATTTACAAAATGAACATCATGGTGTATTGAAGAAGACTTGAAACTAGTGATAGAGACCATAACCTCAATAGGAAACTGTTTACTGAGCTCATAAATCAAGTGAAAAGTAAACTCATTTTCTCATAAACTTACATACCATGAGTC
>JAJHUR010119341.1:0-10776 GCA_027495735.1 Lutjanus campechanus
CAATGTGACGTTGTATCATCTTCAGACTGGAGCTTCGACGGTCTCTGCAGGCCCTCTTTGCCTCCCTCTGACTTTGTGTTGCCTCTTGCATCACTGTTACCACATGCCTCTGTACACGTGACGACTCTCGGTTTGATCTAAAACGCGGAGCTATGTGTCATCTCAGCTACACTTCTTTAAATGGCTGTGCAAATCACGACTGTCAGCACCAAACACTTACCTCTAAATTTATCCCTTTGTCGCTGAGCTGGCTGCTAACACCAGGATAGCACATAATGGGCTCAATGTGTTAACTCGCTTATCAAGGATGCTCATTAGCAAAAGAGAGTCAGCTGCTTCACATTTTTAATTCTTCAAATTCACATGCAGCGCTGCCTCTCTTAGAGGCTTAAAATGAAACATTTTACCTGATAAGAAATGCTGAGATGCAGTTTATTGCTTGATCAAATCAGTTTCATGCAAGCATCTTTAAAGATCCCGGCTGAACAGACACGACTAGATAACATCACAAACAAAAGGCGTGTGATGTCGTTCTCTGTGCAGGAAGGCACAACACCACTATACCTTTACATTGCACATGGTTGTTTGCTGACATCTAATGAGGCCGAATGTTGTATTTAGCACCTTGAAGTCACATGATTCTTGTATAACCATCTGCAGTTTGTAGAAACTCAAAAGGAGCCTCAATCAGAGACACGTGTTTTGAAAAAGGAACAGTCAAAATCAATGAGCGCTGCCTTAATCGATAAGTTTGTTTGAATTATTGTGTGATTTTGGTGATTCCAAACCAACCTTTTAAAACACCAAAGTGACACAATAACAAAAACAAACTAACTGATGAAGACAGCAGTGGTCCAGCACCTCCTGTGTTCTGGGAGGTAAAATTACTGATTTTGCTTAAGGTGTCTGGTTGCTTTGGAAAAAAACAATATTAGGCTTACATAAGGGTCGTTTTTAGTTGGAAAAGGTCTGACAGCAAAGTAAAGCAGCAAAAAATATTCTAAATACAACCAAAAATAATATACCTAATACACTGACTATCAGTAAGTACCTCATGCAGTCCCATTTCAAATAATCTGAACTGTGACTTTTAAGTTCCAACTGGACCTTGGAAATAATATTTTGACACTTACTGTGGTAGCTTCTTTGAGCCACCGAAGACATTATACAACAGTAGCACAGCACAGTATTCCCCATGACCACTTAATTGATCTTAATGTGTGCAGGAATTTTGCACCATTAAACTTCATTTTCTCTCTTTTTTTTGCCATAAACTTAGCCTTAATGATGGGGAATTCACCATAATAGGCCATGTGATCTATTTTGGGTCCCAGTTGCACTGTTTAGGAAGTACCTGTGAAGTCTGATGATGAATGTGAGCTGATGAGTCCCCCCCTCTCACACAGGTCTGGAGCTGAACGGGATGGGCTGCT
Source organism: Lutjanus campechanus (assembly GCA_027495735.1). NCBI lineage: Eukaryota > Metazoa > Chordata > Actinopteri > Lutjaniformes > Lutjanidae > Lutjanus > Lutjanus campechanus. Next base: position 1,434 of record JAJHUR010119341.1, read on the forward strand.
CTGACAAAGGTGAAATCCCTCCTCCGCTGCCTGTGAAAGGCAGCACGGCTGATTATGGCAACCTGCTAGATAATCAAGACTTGACGAGTCCCACGACGCCTCCACCACCCCCGCCACATCAAAGGGTAGGTGTTTTAATTAGGGCTGAGAGGAGCTCCTTAATGATGCATGGCACTTATAATGAAACAAGAGGGCGATACATGCACTTGACAATCGGGTCAGCCTCCTCCACTATCCCCCCTACCCCCTGTGCGTCCGTCCTGTGCTGATGTCCAGGCGTTCATGTCTGAGTGTGTGTGTGTGCATGTCCACGCTCACTCACATTTAAGTTTGTACTGCATTTGTGCATAATTTTTGGAAATGTGTGTCACAGGAGTGTAGGTATCAGACAGTTAGCAGTGAGGGCCTACGCCCGCCTGTCCACCCCGCTGTTATTTATACTCGCCCCCCCCTCCTCCAGCCGGCCCGGCGCTCAGACGTGATTGATTGGATGATTACTTTACCTCTCACATCCATCAGGAGCTCTCCCGCTGTTAATCAGCGGCTCGTCTCTCCACACTCACCGACGTCTTCGCTGGCCATCCTCTCGCCGCTCCACTCCGTTAACTAATCTTATTTATCCACTGTCACGGCCCGTGGACAGGTAGTAAAACGGAGCCTCTGCACACAGTGTGGCAGCAGGCTGACAGCAGCGTAGTGAGAGCAGATGTTCTGAGTGACAGCCGCTCTACATTTAAAGTCCTTGATGGAGGCAGAGGTGAGGTCACTGATGAGCATTAACTCCGTGTCTGTTAGCTCTATTATTACCTCAGGTGTCTTAAGAAGGACAGATAGCTTAAACATTTCAAGTTTTTCCTACCTTCAGGGAAAAAAGACTCAGAATAAGAGAATCTTGATTCTCCTGATAAAAGACCACATGATCTTCAGCTACTGTCACATAAAAGCCATAATCTGTACTCTTTTACCACATAGATATGGATATATTCCTAAAAATAACTTAATAGTTTGACATATGGATGCAAATTGAACATTTTGTGTTTAAGTTTAAGAAGTAAGGGTGCTCCGGTCAAGATTTTTGGGGCTGATCGCTGGAAGCAGTATTGGTCGACAACACCAATCACCGATTACAGGGAAGTCTTATTCTTAGTGTGTACCATAAAGTATTTCTTTAACTATTCCTGACAAAATTGTAAATTAAGTATTTAACAACTTGAAAATTATTGCAGAAGCACTTGGGGACCTGTTGTAAAAGAAAACGTTTGAGTTTGCTGATAACAGTTTGAAAATACTTTTTTAAATAGACTTTTTTTGATCTGATAATGTAAAAATGACTGGGATACTGTTATGATTTTAGCATTTAATTATTAAAAATGCTGTAGTGAAAGAACGAGAAATTAATGACAGATGTAGGCCTATGTAGTTCAACAGAGGAAAACAAGAAAAAATAGAGACTTTCCCTTTTAAACAACCTTCATGGTCATTCAAGTATTGATATATGAGTTTACGAGATGTACCTGAATGCGCCACGAAGGCCTGTCTGTGTGTGTGTGTGTGTGTGTGTGTCAAACTCTGAGACAGATAGCAGAGCACAGAAGTAGCGTGTCCGTAAATGACACCAAAATGCGATGGAGAGTGTCAGCAGTTCTTTTTTTTTTCCAGTGTAAACATTTACCAACAGTGTGGCAGATGACCTTCAGAGATTAGCTCGCTAAGTGGAAAATCTATCCACATTTGACACTTGGCAGGTGTTAATTTTGATCCTCTGATTAGCTCTTCTGATCAGCCTTTGTAGAGACCACCCGTCAAACTATTTAGAGCGAATATCAACCATTAAAAATCGTGCCTAATCAATTGAAGCACCCTTTAAATACAGGCCTGTTCTCCTGTGGGTGTGCAAACGTTATTGATCAAAGAAAACATTTAGTATAATCACAGAACATTAATAGCTTAGATTTTTGGGAAGGATTTACCTCAAGAAATGTCCAACATGTCGGAATGGATCAGAGACAAATCTGCATCCAAAGACAGCTGGAGTATGATTTTCCATCTGGTAAGAACGGTCAAAATAGAAATAAACAAACTGATTTAGTGATGATTACATCTGGCCAGCACTATTTTAGCAGTCATTTTTTTCTCATAGTTTAGTAATTAATGTTACACAGCAGCATCTGAACTGCGGTGTGTTTCAGGGATAAAAAGAAAGTTGGATAACTGTCCGTCTCCTTCATAAAAAAGAATAATATACAGTTATAACCGACCAGTCTTTAACCCTTCCTATTAAGCATTTATATGGGGTCTGTATGGTTACACTGTAGCAGCTCGTGTCATTTAATAAAGGTGATTTGATGAAGATAAACACTGTAAACGGCTGTGCATAACAGCGCTCTGCTCCAGCCCGGTATCCTGCTGCCTTCAGGTGCTTCAGTGATTTCATAAACTGAACGGTTTCACAGCAGATACCCCTGCATCCCTGAAAAATACTCCCATATTTTGATACCTAAATGTTGGCAGGTATGCTCTACTCTAAGCCTGTCTCTTGCCCCTCCAGCTCAATTCTTTTCACAGTTGCACAGACTGATTAGTCGAGGTTCAACGTGTAGTCTGACAATCTAAGGCGCCATGATATCCTAATCTGACATAGTGACCATCTTAAAAGACAGAAGCATTGTGTAAGCTGATCCTGGCATTAGTCCCTGTATGAAAAGACCTGCCAATCAATTTGTGACTGATAGCATCTTTAAATCCTGAGCTGAAGCGGAAAGCCAACTTGTCCTTATTTGATAAAAAAAACGTTGATTTCAGGTTTGCCGTTTCTGTCTGTTTTGCAGCATGTTCCACCTCCTCTGCCCAGCAAGACCCCTCCTCCACCTCCTCCCAAGACCACCAGGAAGCAGGCCTCCATCGATTCAGGAATTGTACAGTGAACAAAGACGCTGACAGTAGGACCAAACAACACACTGACAACACAACAAAAACAACATCAACAGTAACCGCCACCCCCCAAAAAAAAATAAAGCGGCTGTTTTTACCCACACATTCCTTGCTCCCTGTCCCAGCTTGACAAGATGAATACCTCACTGCAGCCCGCCCCTTCTTATCATCCTCTTTTTTTTTTTTCCCTTTCTTGTTTTGCCTTCAGTTTGACGATGATGCAGTCTGCAACAGGGAGCATGTTGCACAGATGAGTAGTCACTGAATTTATAGATGCTGTCCACCACCCCACTTCAAGACTTTATCGGGACATTGTGTTCAGACAGATAAGCTCGGACCAACAGCTTTCCAATACTGACCCACTCTCGACTATATGAGAGCACATAGCGCATTAAAGAATAATCTCTTTTTATTCATATTCCCACTATGTACAGAGGTTTGTATATATGATTTTATTTTATTTCAGGTTTTTTGTATGTGATTTTATCATGACTCTTTTTGTATTAACGTATCATTAGTTTAAGTGGCATTTATATGAAACAAAAAAGGGCTTGTAGGTTTTGAATTGACAGGGACTTTAAAGAGTTGGTATGTGAGAACCTATCATGGATTTTATTGGTAAAAGTTTTGGAGTGCACATACAACTAACTCCTCTATCGCATTATTATCATTGTTCAGACCTTGTCCTAGATTGCTGTAACCTTGGATTTCAATAATATTGTTCCCAATTCACTACTGACATGACTTCTGAATAAACTTTCAAATGTATGTATTTTTAAAAAAAAAAAAGAAAAAGATGTCTGCCTCATTATTTTTGGTCCACAGCGAGAGATGCTGAAAATAGATGTGGGCGTTTTTTTTATATTTCTCAAACTCAAAACAAACTGGCAATCTGTACACGTTTCCTCCCTTCCTCTGAACACTCAGTAACGAAGCTTTCTTCCTGCTTGATTGACAGGCATCACAACAGCTGCTTCATTATCAACACGCGCACGGGTTTAAAACCGGGACGTGTTACACCACAGAATGACTTCTATGTAGGCTAAAGCAGTCTCATTTACATAATGTGTCCGCTCACCGAGCGATCATTTCTCTCTTTCAGAGCTGAAAGTGTGAGTCTGGAATGTGGCCCATATTGGAAGAATAGTTAAGCAGCGTAGATGAGCCAACAAACCACAGGTGCCAGCTTTGTTCTCATTAATGCAAACTTCAATTCTGCTTTTATAGAGGATGTTGAAGGTCATACTTAACATTTTTATATTAAAAAAAACTGTGATTGTGGCGTAAAAACACGTCATGTGATTCATTTTTAATGCTTGTGTTTAGTTTTATGTTTTTTCAGAATTATAGATTGGGCCTCATGGGAACCTATCGAATTTTTTCCTCATCTTTTTATGCTTGATGGGTTTAATGTATTTTGACTCCAAATTAATGACTGGAGTTTGAACCCTTAAGTGTATAATTATCTGTTGTGCAGCAGCTTTAAATTGAATTGCTCTTTAATTAGTTTAGGAATATTTGCATTACTTTGGCTGGAATAATATAACTTTAGTAACATAAAGGTCAGTGACAGTGATAATCTTGGCACAGAGCAGCGCTTGAGGCATAGAGTTTTTAGGAAATACAGTCTTTATTCATTATGCCTCTCTATACTGTATGTTGAAGCATTTGCCAACCTCAAGACCTCAAAAATAGGTAGTCACAGCCAAAGAGGAGGCGGTAGGGGTCCTTCCCCAGAAAAAAATGGATACTCATTGATTTTGTTTCTTGCACTCTGGTGACTTTTAACTCAGAAAATGAATATTTCACAAATGTTTTTTTAACAGTAAAAAATGTGTCCTTTTCCTTTAAAACTTTACATAAGACATGGGTTCTTTTCAGGACATCTGACGTGTGCTTGAGCATTTCTTTATTTTAGTTCTCTTCATTTCTCTCTCTGTCTCACTCGCTGAGGAGGACGAGGCGTGAGCCTGGAGGTATTAAGGGTACAGTAGGAGCGAGCAGCTCTTCTCGACATCACAAAACGACATTTGGAAACATTCGATTTTTAGAGTCGCGGGGCTTTTACACACTGTACAGCGCCAGAAAGGTGTGAAAATGTACAAACGGGAAAATCTCAGGAAAACTGGCAGGGCTGGCGAGTGTTCAAGTGAGGTATTTTAAGGCACTTTAAACAATTGGTTTTAAAGGAGCAGCGTGTAGGATTTAGTGGCAATTAGCAGTGAGTTTGTAGATTGCGACTAACTGAATACCGCTCACCTCACCCTCCCCTTCCAAGCATGTTGGAGAAATTACAATGGCTGCAAAAAAAATGCAGAAAGTTTTTCTGGAGCTGAGAAAAGTGATTCTCTGACATCATCACGATGTAAAGTCTCTGGGCCAGCAGGAGAACAGTGGATTCAGTGGACCGGAGCAGAATCAGAAGCTAAAAAACGTTTTTGGTGTATGCATAATTCTCATTGGACTGCATAGGCGCCATCTTTGGGTCGGCTAACCCATTCTTAATAGTACTTTCATGGCTAGGCTAAACTACACAATGGTCGCATGACTTCACGACCCAACAACACAGTGACAGACAACTTCTATAGTCTCATTTAGCCACTTGTTAGCAACCGCCTTTTTTAAAACTTGTAAAAGCTTCAAAATTCACTAGTGGAGTATTTACTGACATATTTATTAGTAGAAAATCTCTTAAGCTTGTTATTTCAGGGGGAACCGGAATTGCTAATATGCTAACTCATGTCTGGGTTTTAGGACTCGTTCTTGTAGCACCCTATGCAGGAATGAAAACATACTTATCAATATTATAGTCCTTTTCTGCCATATTCTGGCAATAAATCCCCATAAATCTTACACATGGGACGTGTGATTTTCACCATGCAGCTTTATTAGTCGTTTACCTGCCCATATTAAGAAAACTAATTCATTAGTTGAGCATATATTTAGTTTATTACCAGTTTTCCAGCTGTTATTTCTGCACCAGTGACTCAAAGCCGCTGTAAAATTGTGCTGTTGAACCTTCAATTTCCGTGCCATCATTTGCACATTTTGTAAATGTATTTACAGGCCCCGCTGTCTGTACCATAAAACCAGCTTGTGGGACCTTTTTTGAAGTGTTTGCCCCAGGTGGCTCATATTCCTCTGCTCTCTTATTCTGCTGACACTCTGTGAGTGGGTGTCCGCCTGAGGAGAAATGCTCAAACTGTAGCATCTGTTGTTTGAAGGTGTTTTTTTTAAAACATCTCAAGAAAGTTGGGGTTTAGAAAGCACTCTTGTCCTAATTAGGAACACCGAATGACATCTTTCCCCCTTGGTGTTTTATTTGGCAAAATCTGTCATAGGAGACCACTTGTAATAGTGTAGCTCATGGGTGGTTTTAACATATCTTGTCAGACTGTAAAATGTCTCATTAATGTGTTGGTAATTCAGTGCTGATTCTTAATTGCTCACCAATTAACTAAGTAAATTAGTCGTCTTCTGTATATAATTCTGAACAGAACTGATGTTCCGAGGGGCTGGAGTTAGTCAGACGGGTGGTGAACCTTTGAAAAATGCTTGCAGAGAGTATATAAGTTGATACTCATCTGCAGTCTATTCCATTTCCTGCCATGCTTTCTGTACCAATCACCCAGGCGCCCTCTTTCCTCACATGTGTATATAGGCAAACAGTAAAATCCATTTAATCCAGGTAACAGCATGTTACCACGGCTGAATACAAGCTACAGTATGCGCTCCATACAGGACCTGCGTTTGACCATGTACTATCTGTCGAGCTGATAAATTGCCCTCCAAACACAGGAAGAAATGGAGTAAGTAATATTCAATAAAAATGCGAGTTTTACTATCTTACCAATGTTATTTTCTCTCGTGTTGCTCAATTCCTTCTTCCACTTTCTCTCAAGGCTTCACCACCTGAATATCTCAAAGGGCCATTACCCTCGCTACAGCGCAGGACCGTACTCTGCTTACAATAACAAAAAAACACAATGGTGTTCATTAAAGCCTCTGCTCGGCGCTAATGTGCATTCGACCCACTGCTTTGGTAACTTAAACATCACACTGTTGGAATTTATAGTTTCGACTGATCCCATGTGAAAAGCTCGGGGAGTGTGTTGCCACGTGAGAAACGTGAATAAACTTTAATGCTCACTAACTAATCAGCCACCTCTAATCGCCGATCAATAGCTACTCTGCAAGAGTTACAGTGTTGCCACTGCACTGCTAAACAACACAAAGGCAGTTAATGAGCACCCTATTATGGTTTATGCATTTATGATTTAAAGCATACATTTTCTGCATGCAGTGCCTAAAAAAAGTCCATCTCCCTATAACTTTTTATAGATTCAACAAAATTGAATCACATTGAGTGTGCAAGTGGGATTTTTACGCCTCTGTGCCAGTGACAGCCGTGGGCGGAGGCATTATGTTTTTCGGTTATCTGTCTGCATGTACATATAAAGTATCGGTCCCTTTCTTGTGAACATGGTATCTCAAGAATACCTTGACAGAATTTCTTTAACATCCACCTCCGGTCATGTTTTAAACAATACAAAACAAAAAAAGAAGTAATACATTGTGTCTGGTATGTGTTTTTTGCAAAATAACCAATTATTAAGTCCATCTGTGTTTTTCCTGCTGTGACAAGTCAAAACCTCTGCTGTTCAACCAGTCCATCACGGTAACTGGCTACATCCGGCTTCTCATGTGGGCTAAGCATCACCACTAATATGTATAGCACCACCCCCTAAATTTAATGGGATCAGTTCCTTAGGATCCCATGTTCATCCAAGTCTCATAACATGTTATCTCAGTGACACCTGGAAGGAACAGACATTGACTTGAACTCACCAATGACCTGATTAGGTTACTGTAACGTCACAAAATGTTACGCTAATTCAGGAAAAATGCCTTCTAGGATAAAACGATGAAGAGCTAATATTTTATATGTAAAAGGTAAATTTCACTGTGACATCATAATGTTCTGCAAAAACACTGTTTCTCACTGGAAATTATTCAATCATATGTGTCTACACACTCTTAATACCTTTCATTAAATTCCTTCGCTACATATTAGAGCTGTCACAATTCTCCAAATCCATGATTTAATTTGACTGGTCACAATTTAATTTTCAGTTTCTGATTTTGTTTTTTTCAGCACTCACAGCCATGCTATTGTTAGACTATCAAGTTTTGATTTGAAAAGATCAACAGATCATTGGTTTTATGCCCTGACAACTGTCATTGTTATTCAAATTTCCGGTGGCAGCACGTCGCTGCAGTCGCAGAAAAGTGCTCTATGCTACAAGGGGTCGTTAAGTTATTTTAGTCGACTGTAATGTGCCTAGATGAGCAAATAATAATAGTTACTGAAAGCTTGTGTGTAGTGTTTGCTGTCACTGAAGAGAAATGCACTCTTCACACCAGAGTTGTGTAAAACGTTACCAGGATAAATGTTACCAGCAGAAACACTGAGCAAGCTGCTAGATATCAGTAGGTAATGTGGACAGCGAGGGTCACTCCAAGAACTGGAGTCTCTTACTCTGGCAGTGAAAAATGCAGCTGCAGGCTACTGTTAAACTACGCAGTCTTGTCTTTGAAATGTTTGAAATCTTAGGGTTTTTTTCCTTCTGACAGGTGCAAGTTGGCGGGTGGGTCGATTTTTTCAATTTAATATTGAAATGTTTACACCCCCACATACTTGATATTGGTCTGGAAAGACATGGATGTCTGTCACAGATGGGCTGGTTGGCAGAGGCATAAAATCACAAGGTGGTAATTTTTGGCACTGCTTAAATGAAAAAGGGCTGTTGTCAAAATATAAACAGATCTCTACAAAATCATCTTAAGTTGAAAATATTTAAACCAAACAACCGCATGCTAATAACTGCTCAGTTCTATTTAAGTAAGCAAGTGAGTCATGACAGTGTGACAGTGAGCCAGCATGCATAATAAGTGAAGCAGCTACATGGAATTCAGCCATCATTCAGTTAATCGTTTACACTTGTGCTTTTCCCACTGAGACATGTCAAAATGTGCCTGTTGTGTCAGTATTCACCCCCTTTTACTGTGACACACCTGCACCCAGCACTGCTGCAGCCAGTTGTCTTTAGCCTTGCATAATGAGCTGAATGGAGGTCACCAGTGTGTAATCCAGGTGTGACATTTGAATACTAAAAACACTGGAAGGTCCAACAGATGCTTAGTCAATGTCCTGACACAAACTACATCGTGAATACAAAATAACAAACAAATCTGTGACATGGTTACTGAACGTACAATGAGGTGAATCATGAAAAATGGCACAGCTGTAATCTGCCTGGAGCAGCCCTGTGGACACTCTGGAGCAGCTACAGGCTGTTATGGCTGAGGTGCATGCAACAACTGTTGCCCCTGTGATACACCAAGAGGAGAG
>JAJHUR010119342.1:0-12060 GCA_027495735.1 Lutjanus campechanus
TAGCCTCCCACCTCCAAGATATCCTGATTGGCCACTTCAAATGTATGATGTGAGAAATTAGCAGAGTTCATCTGTTCAATGTCAGGGGGTTAAGGTCAGACTAGAATGTATTTATGTATTTTCAAACTACAGATTACTTAAGAATACTTACTTAAGTATTTTGTAATTGATTTTGTATTTGATGAACAAGTATGTAATTTGTAATAAGATACTTACCGATGTGTTTCTGCCAGATCCATCTCTGTGACGACTGAGCAAACATCATCCACCGATAAAGACCCTATGATACAGCAGAAAGCTCTGGGAAAAAGCTGGTAGGTGCACTTAATTTGTGATTCTTTTGTCATTCTACGATTTCCAAGATGAAGAATAAACTTTCACTCTTAATTGCCTGGGCATCTGAAAAAGTCAGAAAGGCAGTGGTTATAAACACTTACATTGTTGTTGTTGTTTCAGTTAATTATTTTTGAGTGTGTTTTGGTGTGGCACCATATTGTTACACAGTCTGCCCAATACTGTGTAGAGGGAAATATCTGCATGTGCTTGGTTAGCATCTGGCTGAACAGAAACTTGTATCAGGACAGATCTCATCAGATCTGGAATATTTGTTTGCAGCCTGGCTTCATGGAAACTTTTGACTGTGTTTGTTTTGTTTGTCAAGATCAGGGTTATTGGGAATTGAAGTATTTGCCTCAACTTGTTTTTAAAGTTTGTTTGTGTGTGGCTGTTTTTGAGACATGCATTGAACTTGCCACCTGCAGTTTTGACTTTGCAGTGTGAACTCTGTAGATGCAACTTAAAGGTCAAGTGTGAAAGATTTGCGGGTGTTTATTGGCTTTATATGCCAGAAATGTTGGAAATGATGTTAAATATAAACTACAAATATAAATTGAACCTGCCAGTGATAGAATGAACAGCACATTTAGTATGAAATACACATTTAAGGGCTCAGAATTATCCTCACTGCTCCTCTTCAGCCAGTAGTTGTCTTCCCCTGCAGTTCACCCTCTGATCCTACTTGACTTTGCACAGCCTGGAAGATCATCACACAAACATCAGCCACCTCTACAACTAACAGCCTCATTTGCCCCATCATACAATCTTGCCATTATCTGTCCTTTCTTCATGGGAAAACCGTGTAAATCATGAGCCTCTCTTACCAACAGCAACTGTCCAGTCATAGCTTAGCAACCGTAACTAAGGTCCCGCAGACCTGTCAAGCTTTGCGTTTCTCTCTGTGTTGAAGCGGTGTGTGCACGAGGCTCTGAGACCAGTGATACTCTGTACTCTGTACTGAGTCTGGACGACGGCGTCTTTTTGTAGTCTTTCAAAAACATGAACACAAGAATAAACGTGAGTAATGGACTTAACTTTGTCTTTACCTGCTCTAACATAAGCTGCGGATGTTTGCATTTACGGCTAACTAACGCTAGCTTACTAGCTGCAGGAATGTTACCCCCAGCCAAACTTATGTTACCACTGCATTTGCCAAACCCATGGCTTATTCTCAGGACTTACACTGTGAATTGTTATGTGGGGAGTTTGAGGAGGAAGATGTGGGCTGGTGCAGAAGTGGGCCGACGACACATCTCTCTCTGGCTCGCTCTGTTAGATCCGAGCCAGGTTAGCTTAGCTCTTATCGTGGCACACTTCCTGGGGCGTTGGTGGTCCAGCCGACTGACTGTCTCAAAGTCGCTGCACTCAATTTAGTCCCTGCACTTTTTTTCCCCCACGTTAATGTCTATATTTCTGTTATTCTATTCTATTATTCTATTGTATGCATATATGTTTCGTATTTCATCATCTGACCAATGTTTGGTGGGGTTTAAGCTAGCTTTAGCCTCAGTCTTTCCGTTTGAATCTATATCTTTTGTAATAATGTAATAATGTAATTGACAGGGTTCTTGTTTCAAACAGAAGCATTTAATTGGGGTGTTTCTGGCCAACCTGAGGGAAATATCTGGCTCCTTAGCTGACAATGCTCCTGGGCAGGTAGAATACAGTGGGTTTATAGAACTTTATCAATTAAAACTGCCTATTACATCTGGAGATGACATTCGTGAGAACAGTGCAAAACAGAACAGTTGAGTTGCAACCAGTTAAACTAAAACAAAGAGCTAAAAGTCTCTATAAAATGCTGTAGAGCGGTGGGGAAACTGGGTTGATCAGTACATGTGACCCCCTTTAACATTATCATTTGATTTGATTTGATCTACTGTTAATATAAAACTATAGTGCAGCTTTAAGTTGGAACGGAAATAATTTTGACTTGGTTGAACAGAGAGAGCTACAGTTTGAAACACATTAAAACAAACTATTTCAACTGCACATTTGAAAAAAAAGGGTTACATAAGGTTTAATTTTTTTTCCTTACTGATTGAGTTTTTGCAGAATGCATCATTCATCTGGGTTAAAATGAAATACTGCACTGAGGTCATGACATTAGCTTCTACAATCTCATAAAATTAGTCTTTTTGGAAGGAGCATCAGCCTGCACAACCTCCAAATAACAGTTCATCTCTCCATGTGGCTTTGTCAGCAAAGTGGTGGTGATAATTTGACCAGTCTTTGGGTCAGTGTTGTGTGCTTCTCGCCTGGTGCAGCAGCCGGCAGAGCGAGACTCCTGCGGGTCAGAAGCGTCGGAGCTGTGGAACAGATGCACACGATTAACTCGGGCTACTTCAGATTAGTCGCCTTTTGAAGTTCAAGTTCCTTTTTTGTGACATTTTCTTTTGGAGACCAGTGATGCCTTGTAACTCGAGACAGAGGGGAGGGCTGGGTGAGCTGGGAGTGGGAGTAGGGGGAGGTGGCGTGGGGGTCTTTTTGGGTGGTCTGCTCCAGAATAAGGAATGCTGAAAGTTTGCCTTTGAGCTCACACAGATTGTTCAGTCGTTCAGTATCTGATTTGGCCTCCAAAACCCAAACCTCACCACCTCCAAACATTCACGTTGGGCCTTTAAGCGGTGCTGTGAATCTGTGTATTAACTAGTCAATAATACTGTGATTTAATATTCAGAATAGATACCAGAGCTTCTCTTCATTTTAATATTGTTTTACTATTTTCAGTATTTTTTGGAAAAAGAAGGTCAAGGGGAAGAGTTTTAGCAGCTGCAATTAATTTTACAGCAGATCAAAGATTTAATTGGTTTTTCCATATTTCTTTTTTCTTCTCTCTTTTTTTTTTACTAATTGGGATGAACAATCAGTCAGTTGCCACAAAAGCACAATATATATTTTTTTAAATAATTAGTTTTACTGGTGAAAAGAATAAGCAAACAAATGCAGTAGTGATTTTACAGCTCACCATTTTTTCATGTTTTGTTTTCACCACCCAACCTTTCTCCCTGACCAACCCAACCAACACAATTGCAGGAGTAAAAATATAGTGATGAAAAAAGAATTGAAAGAAGGGGAGGTCAGTGATAACCAATTAAAGCTATTACAATAACACTAACAATGTGGTGTGTAATCAGATGAGGAAAAAGAAATTGCAATGGAAAAATGAATTAATTAAAAGTAAAATAAAAATTCAAAACCATTATTCTTTAACTATTTGATTAAATCATGAGTTACCTTCTCCACCTATCCACACTCTTGTAAAAAGAAAGAGTTTAATTTTGAAAACATTATTTTGTTTCCTCTTACAATGGTTTTGATGTTTTAGCAGAAATCATACAATAGGAAGCACCTATACAAGAGATCCAAAACAAATTCCAAAAATTAAAATTAACATTTTATTTTGGAAATACTGATTCATTCTTTTTATATATAAACCTGTCAAATGTGTTTTGGCTTTGGTGGGTCTAGACATTTACAAAACTTTTGCCCTGGATTTATCTATTCCCTTGCTACTTTTTGTATGGAAGAGCATCACATATGTTTGTGTCAAACATCCCTGAAATACAGCATGATGACATGATGTCCGACTTTTAGCTGCCATGTGAAGCCATGCAGTAGTCAAGGAGATTCCACAGGCCTGCAGGCTGTGCAAGACAGACAGGCCTTTAGTGGAATAAAGGACAGTGAGAAGGGTGTCCACAAGATTGTTAATGATCAAGGAGCACTTTGCATAATATTTCTTGGATAGAGTCCAGTTTAGTAGAGGGGAGGGTGAATGTGATGAGATTCTTCTACATACACCTCTCTTTGAGCTCTAATATCTTTTTAATGAAAGAGAATGGCGACTATGTTAATGTGATCCTATGTCCATCCAGTTTTTGTGATGCGCTGTATATCAATAGTAAGCAACACTAGGACATATCTAGCTGCACTTCAAGTGGAGGGTTCCTTTTCTTGAGATTGTTAATTTATGTTTAAAAATAGATTCCTGATCATATAAATGCCACAAGCAAAAAAACAAGCAAACCTTTAAGGAGTTCACCTTAATCGAACAAAAGCTTTAGGAACCTCAGGTCATTCATAGTCTGGTAACACTTCAATTTCAAGGTCTCACAATTTCATGGTAAATAGGTGGGAAGTAATGAGTAATATATTAATATATATACCCTAAATTACCTCAAAATTACCCCCAAATTTAATGGTTTATTATGTGATAATTAGCAAGTACCATTTTCATGTAGTTGGTGATAGTTACAAAGCAACATATTTTAAATTTCTCAGAATTTACCCAGGTAAATTCAGGTGGTTCATGTGACAGTGAAGCAGGTGACAACATTTGAGCAGAAACAGGAAGAAGTTAAAGCACGTTTCACAAACTTAGCTTTACTGTGTACCACTTCAAATACCATGACATTAGGCCTACCCTATTCATCACGCAGGAGGCAGGTTTATCCCTAATAATATTATTCATTGTTGACTGTTTTTAGTCAGAGTCACACTGTAGCACTAGAACTGGAACTTAAATTCGTCCACACATGCTCATGTACCGCACACACACCCACACATATTTACTTTCAGTCTTTTCATTTTACTCCTTTTACTTTTGCTCGTAAGTAATTATGGATGACAAATGTATGCACGATGTGCGTGAATGTGACTACATAGCAGGCTGATATTGAAACAAATATATTCCATTAAAGACAAAACTAGTACGAAATCGAATACGAATTTGAAATTTGTAGTATTTTGATATGCTTTTAAAATAAATTTATTTCATTTTTGAAAATTCAGATTCCTCAATACCACTGGAGCCTGCTTGAGAACCATCAGTGGGACTAGTACCACAGTTTGAGAGTCTGTACTTTCCCCTCTAACTTGAACCACATGGTTCAGCAAAATGTTTAATGTGATGAAACTTAGAAAATGGCTTTTTCAATTCATCCTATCAACATCATCATCCCATCATACAGTGGCACAGGAGCATCACTGTCAATTAAAGGTGGAATCAATTCTGGAAAAAGCTCCACCACCTCCTCCCCCTCCCGTCAGTGCTCCATCCAAAACCACACCCCACGTCGACTAACGCTCAATGCTCCGTGCAGGAAGCACAGATCCTATAAGTTAGATAAGCAGTATGTACCAACGACCGGCTTACACCAACAGAGAAGCTAATGTTAGCATTGGGCTAATACGAGCTACAAAAGTAGCTAAGTTGGCAAACGTTACATATTTCATGAAAATAACAAATCCCCCTGAAGCAAAACAAATACTTACCTGTCCAACAGAAAGACAGCAACCTCTGCATCACTTGTCAGGCCCTTCAGATGCCTCAGTTGTCTCCACCGCTCAACGGCTGCACCGATGTTGACTCTGGTTTGTCCTCTAGCTTTATCCAGAGCCTTTTTCATCGCAGCCTTTTCTGCTTTCTTTTCTTTGCCTGTTTAGCAGGGCGAGCCGTTACAAGTAACGCTGGTGGTATTTTTGGCTGCATTTTCTCTGCCATTGTACCTTTATGAACTTATTCTCCTGATAACTTGGTATTTCTGCTGAGGAGTGTGCTGAATATTTCCGGCAACGGTGAAACGTGATGAGTGCACACGCAGGGAGGAGGGAGGGACAGAGGGGGGCGTGGGCAGGACGAGACATGAAGGCATCTGATTGATTCCTTTCCATTCGGACCGAATGGCAGGGATTGGTCAGAGTTTTTACAGGCCTGCAGTTGACACAGAGGTCTGATTCTTTTTGTTCCTTTTTCTGAATACATAATGTCTTGACTACTCTTAGGATGGAAGGACCATTTCACCCAGTATAACAAAAAGTGTTTCTGAACAGGATTACCAACTATAGCTTTAACAATCAACTTTTTCCAGAATCACTTACTCCACTTTTAATTCATATCATAAAAGCTGAATTTGACAGGAGTTTTTAAAACACAAAATTTAAACTCTGCACAAATTTAACTGATGTTATATCTAAAATATGCGAGTGAAGGAGCTTTGCTAATAAATGTGATTATACAGCTCTGTAGATACATATGAAGGAAAACGTCTGATATACAGACTCGGGAACACTGTTTGGAGCCAATATTGCATTATGTTTTTAATTTACAAAGTGGAGCTTGGCTGGGAGACAAAGTCACTGTTCACAAATGTTGGGGACTCATTTGTCCTTTACGTAAATCTGATATGCAGTTTTAAAATGTAAACCAAATGTTTATCAATGATGAATTACTTGGTCTTATCTACTGCCATGTGTAGAATGTGTTTTCTTTTTCCTGCGTGCTGCAACAAACTGCATGTAGCAAAAAAAGAAAAAACAATATAAAGCGCTATGCAGTTATGTCTTTATCTGCACAGTACTGATTGCCCCATAAATTTAATGGCAAAATAGCGAGGGGTGATGATGGAACGCCACATGAAAATAATAACACCAGTTCTCCATAAAACCTGATGAAAAGATGACTGCATTCACCTAAAGCTGCCAGAAGTGTTGCACATCACTTTTAAAGAGCCATTCATTAATAGTGGTAAAGAGAATAAAGTGTGAGAAGATTAATTTTGTTTTGCCATATTAATTATGTGGGTTAACGGAGCTGAAATAGTTATTTTAAAGCTGAATACAGTTTTCTAACAGTAATAACAGTTTAAGTGTTTACTAAAATGTGCAGCTGCTCTGTCGGTCCCTTTACAAACTCGAGATCACAGGCACTCTGACAGATTATGAGGCAAGTGTTTGAGATAGTTTAGATATTGTTCGACATTTTCCTCCATCACTCCTCCCATCTGTTTCCAACCTGCTGGAGGGACCGGACAAATGGTCCCCGCCAAGAGATGGAGTCAGTGAAATGTTTGAAAATCCATTGCCTCACAACTCATCAGTAATGAAGTGTTTGAAACAGTGCGGCTTGGAGAGAAGGAGAGGAGGAATGAGACGGTTTCAGGCTGCGTGACAAATCCTCTGCAGGTTTCTAATGGCTGACAGAGTCATACAACACTTTGGCCAGGTCATTAATAACTTTAGTTTAAGGCTCTGAGACACTTTTATTAATCAGTGTGTTCAAAAGCGACATTCACACTTTACTCAGTATTTCACTTTAGATGGTGACAGTGAGAGAATCACATCTGGACTCTCTGATGGGCGGACACAAAGCTAGGTCGCTAAAGTAAACCTCAAGATGTTTTGCGCTAGACATTAAATCATTCCCTCAAGGGGTAAAACACTGTTGTTACAGATAGAACTGTAACAGCCAGTGTTAGTGTTACTAAAGTAACTCATTACATTATGAGATTACTGCCACTTAAAAAGTAACTTGTTAGATTAAACCATTACCTACTCAGAAAAGTACCTCATTAGATTTGTTCAATACATCCATCTCTAGACCTGACTTGAGATACTCAGTTTCAGTGGCCACTGAGACCGAAGGCTATCTGTCCCATTGACATAAATAAAGATGGAAGACACATCTGCTGTCATCTAAGTGACATTACTTAAAGCCTGTGGAGTCTTTGTAGTAGTGATCAAATTTGGAGCCACAGTACTGAATTCCCTCACATACATCCAGCCGAGCTCAGCTATCAATCATAATGTGAAACCTGCTTTTTATAGCATCAAATAACTAATTTAACCAGAGTTATCAGAAAATGAACTATTAAACAATCATCAGCATGATCAGAACTGCCTAACATGACAGAAACCATCTTCAAAACCAAATTCATGTGACATGTACTTGTTTTGTTTTAGTGTTTTAGTTTGGCCCATGTGCTATCGATTAACTTTGAGAAGGCAGGATGTTGACGTATACTGCAGCCAGCCACCAGGGGGCAATCAAGATGTTTTGACAGAGTTGTCATGTTGTCCATCTGTATATATGTCAATGGTGTGTCTTCTGTCTCAAATGCAAAAAAAAAGTAATCCTCAGAGTATCCTCTGGTGACAGGTGCAGGTGGTGGCAGTTCTTGCATTGGTGGAAATATGGTAAAATTGAAATGTAACAGATTGCTCATTTGAAAACTCAACTAAATAACTGATACTTGAATTGAATGTACATTCATGCCGAACTGTCACAGTAAAGGCATTACAGTCCGGTGTACACAGCCCCACACAGACAACATAGTTTGATGCATGTAATGTGGAACCACAGTAGTAAAAGTGTGTGTTCTGCCTCTTCTTATTCTCTTTAGCAATATGTGCTAAAGTTAGCACAGCAAGCTGATTTGCGTATCAATCAGTTCAAATGAAATGCTGCAGCTGGATGACACACCTGCATCCATTAAATCAGGGAACAATTCAGGTTTCCAGTCAGCTACAGCAACAACAGAGAACAAGTTAACAGAACAAATCAAAGCTGAGGTATTTAAATTTCTTAAAATACTTAATTTGTGTGACCTAATTTAACAGGTGTTACACTGTATTTGGTGACCTGCCACATTAACACTGGAACGCATCTTATTCTATCTTGCCATTGGTATAATTAGACTTGTGTGTTCATCAGAGCTGCGATTAAAGGTTCCGGTGGGCTGCATAAGATTTTCAGATTTCAAACTGGGCCGTGACATTCTTAAGTTTGGGAATGGCTGATCTAATTGTTTCCACCCAGTTTTAACAATGAAAGCCAGGGGGATTGTCCTCAGCCTCTACTGAGTGAAGCATTTGGGGACTGACCTGTGAGTTTAGGGCATCTGACATCTGTGTACCGTTACACCCCTGGTCACAGATGTGTTCATTTCCAAAGAAGGAAATTGGGGTTTACCAAAAGTTGGAAAATTAGTTCATCTTACAGTTATAAGTCTGCATTCTGGTGATTGGCTAAATTTGTACCACTTTCTAATACGTTATACTTGATATCACTTTATATTCACAAGAAGAATTGCACCTAGTCCTCATATCTAAATCACAAAATAGATTGCGTAAAGAAAGCCATCTGTTCAAAAGTCTACTAACTTGCTTTCAGAGCTTTCAGCCCGTGTGAACAATGTATATGGAGGTGAGCGTCTTCATTTTGAAGAAGTTTCAGTATTGTTAGGTATATCCAAGTGAAACAGAGTAGGCAGGCAGGACATAACACTGGGAGGAATTTGATCTGAATGTTGAAAAGTGGGCATGTCATAACCTGATGTACAATGTTGCTGTTTGCTAACTAACTAATGAATCTGAACTCTGTGCTGCTAAAAATTGAGGACTGGATGATGGATTGATGTCATGATATTACTGGTTGAATTTGGTTGATTGGATATTTTGCTTTACAGGAAGAAAACATGATTTGATTTTGGTATAAGAATATAAAGAAACTATTTTTTGTGTTGTTTTGTTTTGTTTTTTCTTTCCATATATTGTTATTTGTTACTTTAGCAACAAGTAAAGTTAACTTTCCATCAGGAAACCCAGGAAGGCTGCTGATCCTGGTTCTGTTACAGTTAGCAGCTACTCTAACAACAAGTAAGCTAAAGCAACTTGTCCATCAGGAAAGCTCTGTAATTAAATAACCGAGAGTTGAAGCTGAGCAGCTGGAGAACATCAGAGGGAAAACCAGAAATATTTTCTCCATAAAATATGATCCACTTTCACCCAAATCAGTGAATAAAGTTGTAAAGTTGTGTTTTTGTACAGTGAGGCCTGTTACCCAGAAACACTGCTGTCTGCTCCGGTGAAAGGCCATATTCACTGTGCATGCTCTGCTTTGTCATTAAGTGGCATTTCATTAGAAAGCATTTAATTAGATGCAAATTCAGTGTTGGATTTTGGATTTTGGCCTTTGGATTTTGACTGAAGTAGTTAAATAGCACAATATGACTGAAGATGTGATCTAAAAAGGATAAAAACAGTCTATAAGGGTTTCCCACATTATAAATGTAGGTAACAAAGGACCTTTTCGAATATATGCTCAAGATTATTTACAGAGCTGTAGCTAAAAAGATGCCATTAATTATGCTGAAGAGATAAGATAAGATAAGATAAGATAAGATAAGATAAGATAAGATAGAACTTTATTAATCCTGAAGAAAATTCTTGTTCCAGATTGCTGCAAAATTACAGTAACATTAGGATAGCAACAATAGAACAGCAAATTATTGACATATAAAATGAAATGTAGTTAAATATACATTAAAGATAATTATGTCAGTGATACTGAGAGGTAATAAAAACGTTATTGCACCAGGTAATGAATGTAAAGACAGCACGTGATATTGAATGGAATTGTACATGATAATAATAGAAAGTAATGTGAATGTAATATTGCACAGTGTATTAAAACATGTCATTACACATAATAGAAAAAAAATAATATTGTACACATAACCCATGATATTGAAAATATTGCACATGGTAATGAACATAATATAGTCCATGATATTGAAAAGTAAAGCGAAATACACCATCCACAAGGATTTTACTCCAACGTGGCAACCCAAATGTTGTTTTTATTGATGACCTTTGGTGATCTGTAAAACATTATGAACCATTTTTAAAGCCATTACTACCAGCTTATAAACCTTTTATAAAGTATGACTTAAAGTAGTGCCTCTAAACGTTTATGTACTTAAAGGCAAATCAAAACCACCTTGTACTTAAAAAAAGAGCTCAAACAACAAGCCATAAAAAGTATTTGTGAATCCAGCTCACAAATGGCTCACATATTTTATGTCCTCTGCACACACACCCACTGCTTCTGCTTCAAATTCAGTGTTCAATGCACAATAAGCACCACATACCCCACAGTAAGGCATAAAAGAATGGGGATTATCTTTTCAATTTACCCCAGCCTTGATGTTATGCAAACAAGATGGAGTGGAGAGGAAAAAAATCCGGTTAGTTGGACACCATGGAATCTGTTTCTTGAACCTAGAATAGCGAGATCTGTCAGGCTTTAAGTCCTAATGTAGTGCAGCTGATCTCCCCAGCTTTCACAGCCTCATCCCATCTTTCAATCATAAGATTATAACAGATTCTTAATGGGACACAGACGCCACATTCCCTCAGTCTGTAAAGGCCTACAGGCATCCAAATCATATTGTTCACATTCAGCTTGAAACAATCTGAAGATGACAAAAAGTCTGTGACACGCACACACACACACACACACACACACACACACACACACACACACACTGTTCTCATCAGGCCATGGCCGGGAGGAGAGCGAGGTGATGATCTGCACATTGTGCTCACAGCTCCACTGGTAACTGTGAACCTGAAGGAGCACAGAGGAGTTGGGAGAGGATATTTGTGTGTGACCTTTGGTTGAATATGTGCCCTGAAGGTTAGATCTTTGGAGACTTTTTGTTGGATAACTACTAAAGTTTTCCGTCCAGTTTAACTTTGAATCCATTTTACAACCAAACAAATCTAATTCCATCTGTCTTTGTTAGCTAAATTGACTGGATATCTCTCAAAACTAGGGTCTTTCTTGTACAAACGTCATTATTTTTGTATCCTTCATACAGTTTTTCCTTGCAGACCAATGACAAAGACCTGATAGTTGCAGAGTTGAGACAAAACACTGGAAATAAACCCACAAACAACTACCAGGAGGACAAAGATACCCACTTGATTTGACTAACTCAGACCGCTTAGGCCTCCTATTAGCTTCAGCTGAAATTTAAAGATAGAATAAGTAGGATTTCAGTCAGTTGCTGTTTGCAAACACAGCAGAAAGATTGTTGATTGAGTCTCATTCCCATGTTGGTAAAATTTCCAGAGAACAGCAAAATAATGAGAAAATAA
>JAJHUR010119343.1:0-14699 GCA_027495735.1 Lutjanus campechanus
AAACAGCGGATACCGAAGGTGGCGAAGGTAAGAAAACTAAACTCCACACCGGAGCCATGAGCGCTCTGCGGCTAATGCTAACACATAGTGCTAAGCTAAAGTTCAGTGGAGCAAACTTTTCGCGTTAACGGCACACAGCCTCTGTGTTTGCTTTACCCCAAGTTTACGTTTGTACATCTGTAATATCGGTTAAGAATATACGTTAAAATGATATATTAAGTTGGGTATGTTAGCCTGACGGAAACAACATGAGCTGGAATAAGAGCTAAGCTAGCTAAGTTGACTTTCTCGAAGGGTTAAATTTCTCCATCATACTGCACTTTGTTTAGGTTGCCTACTTTTTATTTTTATATTGCATATTGCGTGGTGTATCACTAGCAGGAGGAAGAGTAATAATTGTAAATTTATTTCAGGCATATACAATTTCTATGAATAACGGAGTTGTACCTGAATGTTGCATTGAAGCGAATATTTGACTTTAATTCTGTTTCCTGTTGGGATCCTCACTGTATTTTTCATTTCGTTCATTTAATATATTAGATAGGGATATTTTAGCTACTGTTGATTTCCAATGCCCTTCCCTAGAGGCGCCATTAAAATAACAAACATGAAACATATAACTATTTAGTAACATTATGCTGACCTGATAAAACGTGACTTTCCGGAACACACTAATATTTTTATATAGATTTACATATATATATATACACCGCATATCTTGTGCGTATCTTACATATAGTTGTACTCAAGTTTTGTTTTTATTTTTCTTTAGTATAATGTCATCCATGCCTACATAAACGTTTCATATTGAACAAGTTAGGGATGCAAGAAAATGTCAAGACTGATTAAGGTTCAGGTTTTGTGGAATGATGGGCTAAGGTTTTTTGTTTTTTGTTTTTTTACTTCAACTCAGTACAGCATGTCTCAGGTTAAGAATATTCAGATTCAACACATAAACAACATCAAGACATTATGTTAAAGGACTTCCTCTCGTGTTTCAGGTGAAGAATAAAGCTCCCGCAGAGGTTCAGATCACTGCTGAGCAGCTGCTGAGGGAAGCCAAAGAGAGGGAACTCGAACTTCTGCCACCACCACCAAAACAGAAGATCACTGATGAAGAGGAGCTGAACGACTACAAACTCAAGAAGAGGAAGGTAAGTTGGCTCTCAATTTCTCCACTGATGGTGTGTTTTTGATTTTAAATGTGCAGTATTTCACATTCATTCTTGACTTAAAAGAAAGGGTTTTGTACTCACATTTTAACAGCAACATATGATTAATTTAACAGTGTTTGGATCAAGAGCACCTTCAGAATGATACGTTTTTTCTCTGCCTTTTTCTTCAGGGGTTTGAGGACAACATCAGAAAGAATCGCACTGTCATCAGTAACTGGATAAAATACGCACAATGGGAGGAAAGCCTGAAGGAGATCCAGAGGTACTGTGTCTTTAGCCAGTTAATCATTTTTATTACAAGAAGTAGCAATAAAGCAGGCTAATTTTGGCTTTCTGTTTTAGAAATTCCTACTAATATAGAAAAAGTGTTATTAGTTGTGACTATATTGCTTTTCTAAAGTGTAAGTCTTGCATCTGTAATCTTTAGTTCTGCTGTTTCACACTGTGTTTGGCCCTTTTTCACATTTCACACAGAGTTTTTGTCCTTAACAGCCCAACACATGTTCCTGCTGTTTAGTTTTTCCTCATCGCTGCTTCCTCTGGTTTCAGGGCTCGTTCCATTTACGAGCGAGCGCTGGACGTCGATCACCGCAACATCACTCTGTGGCTGAAGTATGCCGAGATGGAGATGAAGAGCCGCCAGGTGAACCACGCCCGCAACATCTGGGACAGAGCCATCACCATCCTCCCACGAGTCAACCAGTTCTGGTACGAATTACATTAATACGCTGCTTTGGCTTCTGGTGTTAATGGTAATGTATGTCGGAAATATATTTAATCAAGGAATACACCAATGCCTCTGCTTTATTAATGTTTGACTTCGTGTTTACCTGTAAAAGGTACAAGTACACCTACATGGAGGAGATGCTGGGGAACGTGGCCGGCTGCAGGCAGGCGTTTGAGCGCTGGATGGAGTGGGAGCCTGAAGAGCAGGCCTGGCACTCCTACATCAACTTTGAGCTGCGCTACAAGGAGGTGGACAAAGCTCGCACCATTTATGAGCGATATATCCTTTTGTTAAGTTAAAACTCACTGTGGTTTCATGTTTCGGACAATTTTGGACAAAAAGTGAAAAAGAAAATCGATCTGCTGTGTTTTACAGAAGCACCGCGCGTTAGCTCGGCAGATAGCCAGTTGTTAGAAACAAATCAATATAAAAGCAGTTTGAATGTCGTCTGACAGTTTAGCTCAGTTTGCCACAAATTCTAAATGTAGCCTGGAGAACCCTGGAGGTACCTTGATTTTATTTTTTGTAATTGAGTTTAAAGTAATTCTCTGAATAACTGATAGCCACGTGTCATGTTTCATTTTTTGAGCTCTGAACAGATGCATTAGCGGATGACACCTGTGACAGTTTTTGTGTCCTGTAAACTTTTAGATGATATTTGTTTGTTGTGTAAAAACTCCTTAACTCCGCTGCACTCGTCATGGTTCACCCCGAAGTGAAGAACTGGATCAAATACGCTCGCTTTGAAGAGAAGCACGGCTACATCGCTCACAGCAGGAAGGTGTACGAGAGGGCGGTGGAGTTCTTCGGAGAGGAACATGTGGAAGAAAATCTCTTTGTGGCCTTCGCCAAGTTTGAGGAGACACAGAAAGAGGTTTGTAGAAAAAGCGTTTTCAGTTTCTTGTAATGCTTGAGAGGAATTAAAAATCCGTGTCCTTAGATGTGGAACGAGCTGCTGAATTGTTTGCTTTGGACCAGAACTTGCTGTGACTGTATGAAATGTCGTCTCCTTCACAGTTTGAACGTGTTCGGGTGATCTATAAGTACGCTTTGGACAGGATCCCTAAACACCAGGCACAGGAGCTCTTCAAGTATTACACCATGTTCGAGAAGAAGTTTGGAGACCGAAGGGGGATCGAGGACGTCATCGTCAGCAAGCGGAGGTTCCAGTATGAGGAGGAAGTCAAGGTAATTACAGCAGAAACCATCAAAATCTATCGTGTTGTTTTTAACACCAGAATATTGAGCAGCACAGATTCTTTGTTTACTTTGAATTGTCAAAAAAACTAATTTATTCTATTATTGAGTCCTCAAGTCTTTTCTTTTAACAGTTTTAAATCTGACACCTTTTTCAATGTACCATATTAGAGCTGCAACAATTGATTGATTATTAAATCAATCAATTATTTTGATAATTGATTGATCAGCTTAATTAATTTTTTAGGGGAAAAAAGTCAAAGTTCAAAAAAATCGAAAAGATCTTTTTTAAAAACAATGAAAAAGTATTAGAGCTGCAACGATTGGACAATTATTAATCAACTACTAAATTAATCTCTTAACTATTGGGATAATTGATTAATTGTTATGAATAATTTTTAGAAGAAAAAAATCCAAATTCTCTGATTTCAGCTTTTTAAATGTGAATATTTTAAGGTTTCTTTACAATAAACTTAATATCTTTGGTCTTTGAGGACGTGATCATGAGTTTTTGGAAACACTGATCAACAATTATCACAATTTTCTGACATTTTATAGATCAAACAACTAATCAACAGATTCATCAGTTATGAAAAGCCCTGCACCATATTGGCCTGAATACAAGGCCCTCCCTTTTCCAGCACCTGTTTTTGGAATTTTGGCGATTTTTTCTGTTTCCATCAGGCGAATCCACACAACTACGACGCGTGGTTCGATTACCTCCGCCTGGTGGAGAACGACGCCGACCCCGACACGGTCAGAGAGGTTTATGAGCGAGCCATCGCCAACGTGCCGCCAATCCAGGAGAAGAGACACTGGAAACGATACATCTACCTGTGGATCAACTACGCTCTGTACGAAGAGCTGGAGGTCAAGGTCAGTTCACTCAGTCTTCATCATCACCATCATCAACCTTCACTTCAGCAGTGTAGTACTAATATTATCATCATTATTATTATTATTGTAAACTAAAAAAAGAATACTGATCTGCTCACTGAAGCTCTCAACCAGTCAGCTTTCTCTGATAATTATGTTGTTTTTATTTTGTTGTCAGGACACTGAGAGAACACGGCAGGTGTACCAGGCCTGTCTGGACCTCACCCCTCATAAAAAGGTAACTTAGACATTAAATTTTTTTCCCAGTTTCGAGTCCTGATTCTCTTTTGTCTCTCTTATGTTAAAACAATTCTAGTGTGATTGTACTAAAACAGCTAAAACAGTTAAAGTCTGTAGATTGTGATGATCTCATGTTATTTTTTTTCTTTTTCTCTCTTTCAGTTCACGTTTGCTAAGATCTGGCTGCTCTACGCTCAGTTTGAGATCCGACAGAAGAACCTGCAGGGAGCCAGAAAGATCATGGTGAGATTCATCAGAACTGAAGAGTTTGTTGATCTAAATTACTCGTTTGTCTTTTAGATCAACACGGAGAACGCAGCAAAAAATATAAATAAAGTTTGGAATCACATCCGAGTGGAAAACAAATTCATAGGTTGATCATGTAAAGCTTTATTAGATGTTAACCTGCTCTGATCTGATCTGTTAGTTTTTGAAATTGAAGCACTTACTTTTTTATTTTACCAAGTGGACACGTGGACATCTCTGTAGAGAAGAATTTGAAAATGTAAATTACATTTGTTGGGCATAAAACCAGTGACTTCACACAAAAAAAGTTCAAATTGAAAAATCAAATCGAATCGTGGATTTGGAGAATTATTGTACTTATTACAAGAGTATAAAAATATCTGGTTAAGATGCAGAAAAGGGTCTGTGTTTGCTGAATATCTAAAGTAACTACTAAACTACTTTACTAAAGTAAATCAAAAATTGTAACCTTTAGAAGTGAAGATGTCACCTTTCACTGCTCAAAGGCAGAAACAGGAAGCCTCACTAACACTTTCTGCAGATGAATTCATCACCGTTTCTCTCCTCAGGGCACAGGGATCGGTAAATGTCCGAAGAACAAACTGCTGAAGGGCTACATCGAGCTCGAGCTGCAGCTGCGAGAGTTCGACCGCTGCAGGAAGCTGTACGAGAAATACCTGGAGTTCAGTCCGGAGAACTGCACCACCTGGATCAAGTTCGCCGAGCTGGAGACGATCCTGGGAGACATCGACCGAGCCCGCGGCATCTTCGAGCTCGCCATCGGACAGCCGCGACTGGACATGCCAGAGGTATTAAATTTATCCATCAGATCCAATATCCAAGCACAAGTCTAACAGTGTTTTTCAAAAGCTATCTGCTGTTCTTTATTTTTAAATGCAGCCTTTATTTCACTTGAAATGAGAAAAGAACATTTATTTATTGTAGGCTACTTATTTATGTTCTGCACATAAGTTAATTTGTTCGTCATTTCAAAGCTTCTTTGTCTTTTATCTTCAGGTGCTGTGGAAGTCCTACATTGACTTTGAGATTGAGCAGGAGGAGTTTGGAAACACCAGAAACCTTTACAAAAGGCTGCTGCAGCGCACTCAGCATGTCAAGGTGAGAACTGCTCATCGAATATCTCAGAAAAAATCTTCAAACCTAGAAAGACATGCTGAGGTTTTGCAATTGATGTGAAAGTCTGATCCTGATTTTCTTTCCACCCTGAGACGTGACTCTGACTTCTTATCGTGCAGGTTTGGATCAGCTACGCCAAGTTCGAGCTGTCCATCGACGGCCCCGACCGGCTGCAGAAGTGCAGGCAGATCTTTGAGGAGGCCAACAAGGGTATGAGGAACTGTGAGGAGAAGGAGGAGCGGCTCATGCTGCTCGAGTCCTGGCGAGACTTTGAGAAGGAGTTTGGCTCCGACAGCACCATGGAGAGGGTGAGGAAGCTGCTGCCAGAGAAGGTGAAGAAGAGGAGGAAGCTGACGGCAGAGGACGGGGTAAGAACTGCAAAAATCAAAATGTTATTTTCTTTTGTGTACTACAAACCTCGATCAATGTCAACACATTGACTATTAAATTAAAAAGCCATAGATGAGTCAGTAATGAAAATAGTCCTAATTGTATAAATGACGAGCTTTTTCCCTCGTTCTTTCAGTCGGACGCAGGCTGGGAGGAATACTACGACTACATCTTCCCAGAAGACGCCGCCAACCAGCCAAACCTCAAACTGCTGGCGATGGCGAAGATGTGGAAGAGGCAGCAGGTTGTGGTGGAGGACGACGACGAGGTTCCAGAAAAAGCTCCGGCGGCTGAAGAATCGTCGTCACCACCGCCGTCATCCTCCGCCGAACCTGCAGCTCCTCCTGAAAATGACTCGGACAGAAACGCTGCGACGGAAACAGAGCAGGAGACGTACGACGACCGAGACGACGAGGACAGCAGCAGCAGCAGCAGTGAGAGTGACAGTGATGATGAAGATGATGGAGAGAAGGAGGAGAAACAGAGCCGGAGTGGAGATGAAGATGATAAAGATTAGACTCACGGTTGCTCAGAGACACGAGGGGAGCGACGTTCATCCTGGACTGATATTTTTCTACTGATCTGTTTTATAACAAAAACAACAAAACCATCTGAAGAGGAATCTTTTATTGTCTGACCATGTTTTCTTTTTTTGCCACTGTACCATTACAGACACATCAACTCAAACCTGCCTGTTGTCTTTTTTCTCAAATACATGTTAATTTAGAATTTACAGGAAATCTGAAGCAACTGTTTAGGAAATTAAAAAACTCTACAGTCAGTGGCTCTCTGACTAAAAACTGAGAAATGGTATGCAGCCTGTGTAACAGTTAAATTATGTACAGTGTGACTGAGCAGGACCTGTGATTGGGTTTAATTCACATGTGATTATCAGGGTGCAGAGAGCCACAGTCTACTGTTATTCAATGTCCTCTGGTCTGACAGGATGCGGCAGCGGGATGATGGACTTCTTCTCTGTGTCTCTGGACAGAGCTTTCCTCATATCTGCAGGGACGAGAGAGGAAACAAATCAGCAGCTTCTTAAAACCTAATCTGCATTTCAAAATCACATACTTGCACATCCTGCAGCTACAAAGTACGCACAGTTGCACGCGGTTTTTCATAACAATGAGCTGTGAAATTTGAACTTCTTGTACAGTTGTTAGCATGAAATTTAAAGTTGGGCTGAACAATAAATCAAACTTATCGAAGTCACAACATGGCCTGTGGGAATTTTAAAATCACAGGAGGCGCAGTATGTGTTCAGTGCAAAATGTGTGTCAAAATCATTTTAAATTTAATATCATGCTGCAGAAATATCCTGGCCTACACGTCATATTTTTACAGACTTATGAAAACATCTTTGTTTGGTACAGATCCTCACAAAAATCATAATGATGTTTTAAATTAAAATGAGAGTAATGGTGCAAAAAGTTGCGTTCCTTCTAATATCACAGTTGCAAAATCAGCCAAAATAACTGCAGTGAGATTCTTTCAAAATCGTTCAGGCCAAAGTTAAAGTAAAAAGAAAAAGTCTGCGGTTTGGAACGAATCATTACATCAGAATGTTTCGATGTGACAGATCTCCACTGTGCCGAGGATTGTGTGGTTTCTTTACTCCTCCAGTTGTGAGTAAAACAGGACATTTGAGGACATCATCTGAGGTTTTGGGGAACACTGACTGACATTTTCACCATTTTCTGACATTTTAAAACAACTATTGATCAATAAATCAAGAAAATATTGACTGATTAATCAGGTATGAAAATAATCATTAGTTGAAGCCCTAAACCGGACAATGCTAAATGTTCTCCTGAAATACTAAACAGTCTGGTATTATGGGTATGAGAAGTCACTGCTGGTCTCAACCTCTACAGCTGTTTGTTGTGGAGGAACAGCGCCCTCTGCTGTTTGTGTATAAAGACAAAAATGTGCAGCACAGTGTTTATTAAACTCCACCAGGGTTTGTGTGGTATTTAAAACTCATTAAAGGGGTTAGTTCATCCAAAAAAAAAACAAAAAAAACAGTAAAATATTTACTGACATCCTCTGGTGGAATCTATCCATATAAAGAGTTTTGGTTTTATTTATCCAGCAGAGCACCTGAACGCATCACATAGAGACAGACTTTTCAGAACTCTCTGCACTTTTGGCTTCGTTAACACTCAATAAAATAAAATAAGATAAAACTGAGCTCAGTGTTTTTGACCAGTTCAAGCATGTTGATACTTGAAGTGAACAAAACTTCATCTAAAACTGATGCTTTGGGGGAAAAAAATTGTTTTTTTTTTATTTGCTGAATAATCCATCCTTGACACAAAACCTTAATATATTAAAAGACCCTGTAGTTATTTGTCTAATTATGTGGTCTGAGTTTAAATTAACTCACCGTAAGCGTCTTCGTCCGGTTCTCCGTTGCTCGCTGAGTAATACTCGATCACCGTCCTGTAGACGCTGTAGCCCAGACGTTTGTACATGTTCACCGCAACTTGGTTGGAGACTCGCACGAAGAGATCCACGAAGAATCCGCCCTTCCTGCAACGCAACATTTAAAGTCACAGAGTAACAACGTCAGTCATCAGCTGTTCAGAGTCAGACATCAACATCAGCTGGTCTCTGATCTGAAGGGGATTTTCAGAATAAAACATCAAAACAAAGTGTACGGACCTGCTGAATGTGTTCAGAGAATTTTAAGCCACACACAATCTTTAAAAACCTTTTATGTGTGGTTTTTTTCAGAGCTCATACCAATACTGAGTATTGGTAATCAAAGTAATCAATCAATATTTGGAACAATGGTGACTAAAGACAGAGAAAGGCGGCTGCATCAGAGCCAAAGCAGTACATTTTGAAATTAATTTATCTGCAGTTATATTTTAAAGAAGAAAAACATTCATACAGCAACAGAATATAAGTTTGATAAAGTAAATCCAAATTGAGAAAAGGAAGAAAGAAGAAAATTTTAAAATAAAATTCCTTAATCTAAATACATTTTTGCTGCAGTATTTGCAGATTTTAACTTCCTGAATTATGAATCAAAGCTGTCTGTTCTTTATAGTGATGCTGCTGCGTGTGTTTGATCTGCGATGGTACAAACCTCTCTGAGATCTCCTCCAGC
The DNA here is from genome assembly GCA_027495735.1 of Lutjanus campechanus. Lineage (NCBI taxonomy): Eukaryota > Metazoa > Chordata > Actinopteri > Lutjaniformes > Lutjanidae > Lutjanus > Lutjanus campechanus. Next base: position 9,107 of record JAJHUR010119343.1, read on the forward strand.
ATCTCCATGAGTTTGGCGGCGAGGCCGAGCCTCCTGAACTCGGGGGCGACGGACAGAGCGGTGACGTGACCGTGCCACTCCTCCCGAGCCACAGATCCCTCCGCCTTCCCCATGACTGCAAATAAAGCCACGAGATCAGTCACATGAGCGTCACAGCGTCACAGAAAAGCACCGCGATCAAGTGTTAAAAAGCATTTTATATGCCACAGTTACACAGATTTTAATGAGCAGTGTGACGAGAACAGAAGCAGATTATTGACTGTGATGAACGCTGATACATAAGTTTTATTATTTAAACCTGATATTTTCCTCCCGTTTCAAACTGTCCTCCATGAAAAGAGCTTTACAAATGAGACGTTTGAAAGGTTCAACATTTATGATAAAGTAATTTAACTTAACTTAATAACTAAATTTAAAGGCAACTTTAAAAAGTTTTGCTGATCTATAATCATTAGTTGAGATTATTTACTTTTCTTCTTTGGATAAACTTGAATCTTCGAGTTTTATAAACTTAAAAAAATAATCAAAAAATGGTCACAGTGAGCTGCGAATCTGATTTGTTTTTTCAAGTGCCTGAAAAATTAAAATTCAAAGTTTTAAGTTGATCTAAAGAAGAAAATTAAATTATCTCAACAAAAGATCAGTAGTTGGTAAAACTTTGTCACAACTTAAGAATTTGAGTTGGGCTCAAAACTCAAGAACCTATTGCAGTAGCTGCCTTGAAATTTTGAGTTTTTGTTGGGTTTTTTGTCATTTTTACAGTATGTTTCCCCGACACTTCATGATTAACATGTCATCAAGTCAACTGACCACCAGATGGGGCCAAAGACAGACACATTATATTATATTTATTATATTTGCTAACTCCTGATGTATTTTTTTTGTCAGTTCTTTGGTTTGTGGTTGTCGTCTGGAGGCCTGTATTCAAACATCACAGTGTGTTTTGATGTTGTGTTTTATGGGTAAAGGACTTTGTAACACTTTACTGTTATTATTATTATTCTGTTGGAATGTGACAAAGCAGGAGAACTTACTGTAGCCCATCAGTTCACCGCCAGGAGCCTCAGCGACGATGAAGTACTCCGGCCAGTGAGCCAGGTACTGCAGGTAGAACGGGATCCCATACTGAAGGTCAGAGGTCAAGGAGCACTACAAACATTTCATCCCCTCATATTACTGAAGATAAATGTTAGAAACGTCTCTCTGTATGACACATTTGGTTTGATTTTCAAAGAAAATGTAAAATAAATGTATTTCTTTAAATTTACTCTCAAAAACAAAAACGGGAAAATATTTTTAGCATCATTTCCATGAGTTGAAATTTAAGGGTTACAGTCTGGGAAAGCCACCTCCCAGCTGAAAGCACCCTAGAAACAATGATTTTATACATATTAAGTTTACTGGCATAGCAAATACTGTTTTGGGTTTCAGTAGGTAATAGACAGATCTCAGTAAATATATTTAAACAAACTTAAATGCCTGTTAAATTTGTTTTTTGGTTGTGGAAGAGCAGTTCAGACACTAAGATGGTCATCGTCACATTGTACTGACCTGTTTATCATATCTATAGTATTAACAGGATCTCATACATAGTGTCTACTGGATGATAATTAATCAATGACCGATTAATCGGTAGTTAAGAATTTCATAGGTCATTTAACACTTAATCCATCTACTATCAAATGAAGATCTGAAAGATAGTAGAGGTATATGTATACACTTTTTTTTAAGATTCTGTATGTATGATTAACCAATTCAATTATGTTCATTGTTTACCAATGATCAATTAAGGAAAGAGTTTAGATTTTGTACATGAAGAGAGAGAGATATGATCTGATTTATTCATCTAAAATTGAAGGATACAGTTTCTGTCAAAGGGTCCAAGTTGCTGTTGGAGAAAAAAAAACAAACATCAGTTTGTTACCTGCTTTGCAATTTTTGTTTTTGTGAGAATGATCATTTCTTTCATGGAGACAGAAATAAATCAAACTTAATTAAATAATTTTCCTTATTTAACATTATTTACGAACACCAACGCAAACATATAATGTTAAACATGATCTTTAGGCTATTAGTTACTAACGACCTAGCTAACCTAAGAAGACAAACAGATTCTAATATTTCATCAAAGACAGAGAGTAGACTGATATAAAAGTATGCCGACTTCTTCAGAGGATGCTAAAGATTCACTGTGTGTTTCAGTCGAGTATTAATAATTATCTCTTTTTGCCTGTGACAAGTGGATTACTAAATTCTGTCTTTTTAAAAATGGAGTTTGGCACAGCAGCATTCTCCCCAGCAGCAGTTATCTGTTAGCTGCTAACGCTGCTGCACACCAGAAAACATGACGAGCAGATACATTAGACACATAAACACAAGGCGACTGCTTCATGAACACAACCTTTACGGTAAAACTGACAAAACGTCACTCACATATTGTTGAATTTAAATAAATCATCGCAGGTAAACGGTCTTAATGTTGTCATCTTGGCTTGTTGCTGTGTGTCCTTTCACCTCACAGAGGAAAAAAGACATCGGCTTCATTTAAAAGGCTAAAAGAAAAAGAGCGGCGCCCCCTGCTGGACCGGAAGTACTGCAGCTTTAAAAGAACAGTCTCATGTAACCAGCACATTCACCCCTATCAGCAACCATAACCCCATTTATTTATTTATTTATTTATTTATTCATTTATTTATGTCTTACACTGTGCAATACTGAATTAACATTACAATAATTTAGTGGAATCATTCAGTTGTGCAGTACTCTGTTTTAGAATATATTTGTGATTGTGGCTGGTATAATGTGATTGTACAAATTTAAGACTGAAATGTCATCTTAAAAATATAAATTTATTGTGGATTTTGAGACATTAATATGCTCTTTTGCCCAGTGAAAGAAAAAAATACCCCCATGGTAAGTTATCATTATGAGATTTTTAAAAAGTCAGAATTATGAGATAAGAACTGACTTTTTATCCAATAGTTATGATTTTTCAATCTAATAATTTCCATAAAAAAATTATTAGATAAAATAAGTCAGTTTTTAGCTCATAATTATGACTTACCATGGGGATAGTTGAAGTGGGCTTTCATAGGTTATGAGCAACTGAGCTTTTGTTAATAGTTATCTTTTTAATTTATTTTCATTTAAACAGTTCCCGGCCTCTCATAATTGTCTGTTTTACTGATCAATTCAGTTTAAACTGACCAGTTGTTGGTGTTTTTTTGTTGTTGTTGTTGTTTGTTTGTTTGTTTGTTTGTTTTTCTTGTTTTTTTTTGTTTGTTTTTTTGGCCAAAAGAGTGAAATAAAAAGGTTCCTGTTTGAAGAAAAAGAACCAAACTGACTGAAATTTTTCCAAAACCAAAGAACAATACTTGTTATTGTTTCTAAATTCAATATTATTGTGATCAATGAATTCTCATAAATGACGGATATATCAAATATGATACAAACAAAATATGTTTCATATCTTTTTTTTTTTTTCCATTTAATCACTCTATTAATTTGGTTATTTTTTGATTTTGCCAAAAAGTCCAATAAACACTTACATTTCAAAAGGTCAGAATTTTCTGGCAGTTATGTGTCTTTATTTATTGACGCCATTTGTCAGTATGATTGTATGATGAAGTACATCCACTAAAGTATTATATTTAACTATAATTTTGAGGTGGACCAGATGTAACTCAGGAAATTCACGTGATTTTATGGTGTAATTTCAGCTGCCGTCAGGCTACCATCAAAGTTAAATCAGGGGTTCAGCAGGAGAAAATGAAGCTGTAAAATTGCCTCAGACAAATAAATTTAATTGGCATTTGAAAGGAAAGGAAAGTCACAGCATGTTGCTATATTATTCTTCAGATTTAATTTTCATGATGAGGTGTTTTATTGCTCTTACATGTTACTGGTGCTTTGATTAACTGGTTAAAAAGCACAAAGTGAACACTCACAGAGTGGAAACACCCAGACTCAGCTGATAAATGAAGCTTCCCCGGGGGGATTCAGGTAAGCTGACACTGGTTCAGTTCATCAGGTGATACTGCATGAGGAGGAGGAAGAGGAAGAGGAAGAGGAAGAGGAGGAGGAGGAGGAGGGGCTCCAGGTATGAAGGCTGCTGCTGACATCACCTGCCTCCAGCTGTGAGTGAAGCCCCGCAGAGCGAGGTTCACTCATGCAAATGGAGCGTCTGCAGGTGTGGAGATTCTTCAGCCTCACCGTTCTCACCGTTCTCACTGCCGCCGCCCAGAGCACCACACACAGGTAAACACACACACACACACACACACACACACACACACACACACACAGGTAAACATTCAGGTACAGGTGGCACTGAGGGGATTCATCTGGACAGTCTAAGGGTCTACCTGAGGTTTCTTTCCCGTGACACTGGAGGAATCTGTTTCTTTACACAGATTTATTTACAACTTAAGCTGCAAAATTGACAAAGTGTCACTAAAATATTGTTTAATTTTTGTGTTAAATGTGAACAACATGAAAAAGTACCACACCTTTGCTGGATGTGATGTTTAATTTATGATGCTCATGATACTTAATATATTAGCTTAATCTGTAATGTGTTGTTTTTTAAAACAAGTTTAAAAAGAAGAATGTTTATTTGTCCCCCTCAGAGGAAATTCATTTTTTTCCCACTCTGTTGTTAATTGTTTTGCACACACGCAGGCTTGTATACGCACATACACATGTAATATGGTGTGAGAGGTGGTGTTATGATGGCTGCTGCTCAGAAACAGGCGCCCTGAGCGGTTGGGGACTTGGTGCACCTCAACAGTTCCCAGGAGGTGACCCGGCTCACCAGCTACCAGCTCACTCTGTACTTGAACCAGCTACCCTCCGGTCCCCAGGTCAGGTCCTTACAGACTGAGCTTCTGCTGCCCCCGGTGGCATCATGTGTTGAAAAGCAGCATAGTTTTCTTTGCTTCGTGTCACAGGTGACAAAATGACTCCATCAACAGTGAAAAGCAAACAATCTTGTTGCTCCATCTCTAACTCATCCAGCAGCACATTTTCTTACATTTACAAAGATGAGCTTTTCGGTTTCTGTGTGTTTTATAATCTCACACACATGAAAGCATAACAGAGTCTAAACACTGGAAGAATTCCTCAGTAATAAACGCTGTTATGTTCTGGAGGAGAAATAACAGCTGCAGGAAAAATGTCATCTTAATAGCATTTGTTCTTCCTAACAGAGAAATGGAAGAAAGTTAGCCATTATTAATGAATTATAATTTTAGGTAATAATTATTCGTTGGTACTTAAAGACTGACTGACTGACCGACCGACCAACTGACCGACCGACCGACCGACCAATATAGATGCTGGTCGTAGCATAAAACTCAACAGCAGCATGTGTTTCCACAGACAGAGTCCTTGTTACTCGAGACAGAAGACGCTGTCATCAGCTTATATAGGGACCATTTCTTTGGCAGAAAATATTCTAAATGAAAAAAGTTCATGGCCACAGATGATCTCCAGGATTTAACTTGTTCTGTCTGCCGGTTTGGTTTTTCAGCCCTGACCCTCGGCCCTCCTACTTGCTGCTGGCTCCCAGAGTCCTCTGTCCTGGAGTCCAAAC
>JAJHUR010119345.1:0-14451 GCA_027495735.1 Lutjanus campechanus
AAAATGTCTTGTTTTATTCACAACCCGAAGATATTCAGTTTATTGTCATAGAGGGCTTAAGAAACCTGAAAATATTCACATTTGGGAAGCTAAAACCAGAAAAAAAGACTTTAAATGATTAATCGATCATCAAAATCGTAAGTGATTAATTTAATAGTTGACAACTAATCGATTAATCAACTAATCATGAAATTCTACTGCTTTAAGATAAAGTGAAAGTAACCAGCCATGACATAAGCAATATTTGAATAATGGATGTCCAAAGCAAAAACAATGCAGGCAGAAGCAGTCCTTTTATAAAATAAAATAAAAAATAATCAAATAAAATAATTAACCATCATGATAAATAATAGTCTGGATCCACTCAATGTTTCTGCCTGTTAAGAGGAAGTTTTTCCTCATCGTAGCCACCAGATAACTTTGGTGAAATACAAATAAAATTTAATTGAATTCTAAAAGATGTCGCAGTCCAGTCTGGTATTATTTAGTAGTTCAGCTGGTAGTATTTTTTTTTTAGCACGATATTCGATATTGTTACATCCCTACTCATGATATTTATGCAACTTATTAAATTTGAGGAATACTAACTTTGCATCGAATGATATTTTCAAAGACAGTGACCCCGTGGTTGGGAACAGATGATTGATAACAGACCAGAGAAGCTGGAGGTGTCCAAAAACATGCACAATAGCTATTTCTAGTATATATCTAATGGGGCTACATGCACACAATGTCTCCCTTCTCTTCACCTGCACACCCACATATCCCCTCACACGTGCATATTCTATCCACCCTGGGCCTTGTAATGGTAATCCAAGGCCCACTAGCTCCACTTCTGTCTCTTCCTCTTGCTATATTTTTTGTGACAGCTGCATATGTTTCATGGTGCCCCCCCCCCACCCCTTGTCATGGTTACAGAATCACAGCAAGCTTGGAGTTTTCTGGTCTTTGTTTTGTTAATGCAAGATTTCCATACCTGTTATGTGTCACTTTTCTTTGTGTACTAAGATCTTGCTCTGTAGTGGTTCATATATGTATGCGTGTGATACATATATTGCCCTCTCCTACCTTCCTCCTCCTCTTAACTTCTCAGTTAGTGGATGTGACTTGATGTGTTATCTTTATGATCCAAAAAACATAGAAATGCTCATGCCCAATTTCTTTAAAAAAAAAAAAAAAATGGGTTTAAAACTGTTTTTAAACGGTATCCTGTAGTTTACAGGCTACACGTAGCCTCATGTATTCATCCTAGTGGAAAATCTACCCTTCCTCTCAGTCTCCCACCCTCTATCCCCCTCTCCCGCCCCCCCCCAACCGCCCTTACCACTCCTTGTGCTGGAAGACACTGATGTTACACGCTGTAGGTGATGTGGATGACGATAATGATGATGGTGATGGTGGTGGTGGTTGTGCTGATGATGATAGCGTGATCTGAGTGTTTTTGTTTTGTTTTGTTTTTTCATTTTATTTTGTTTGTTTGTTTGTTTGTTTGTTTTTTGACCAGTGCCCACGGGGAAAAGCTTCTCTTATTATTGGAATATTTTTGGTTTTTTTCTCCTCTCTTCTCTCTGCTAGGATAACATCGGGCACCGGCTGCTACAGAAACATGGCTGGAAGTTGGGGCAAGGCCTTGGCAAAACCATGCAGGGTAAGGACTAAACTCCTCTGCACACACCTATGTGTAATGTATGCTGGTGGTACTGAGCCACTGCCCTCTTGTCATTTTCTTTCCCCTCACATTTCCAGGGTTTTCTACTTTTTATTTTTTGTATCAGCAAATTTTCTTTTCTCTTCACATACTTTCTCTGATCTCTCCCTTTGTGTCTGTTGCTGGATAAAATGGATTTTTTTATTTAAACGAACGTCACTCCAGTTGTTCCTGTATCTCTCAGGCTGCTGTTCCCTCGAACTTGAAGAGGGAGGAGAATATTCCTGAGGTCTTATAAAGGGCGAGGGCAGGGAACCTGGGGGTTGGGAGATGGAAGTGAAGTGTTTATTCATCTTCACTGAAGCATTTAGTTATAAAGTGGACTGTTTCCTCCTTCAGAATCACAGTTTAATTGGATACAGTTTTGTGTAGTCAACCAACTTCAAGAAAAAGTGGTTATGGACTTGCTTATGTACCGGCACATGAGTCTTATACCTTCTCTAGATCTCTCTGAACCCGTGGGTAAAAACAAACATCCTCCGATCAGATTACAGTGGCGGGTTTATGTCTTGCTTACAGGAGCTAAATGTTGTTTCTGTATTGAAACTTGGCCAAATACAGAGGTGGTAATGAAGAGCACATGGTTGACTCTGGAAACACAAACCAGCAAACGTGTTAGCCAGAACTCTATCCAACATGGCGCCCTCTATGCCGGAATGTGAAGCACTTGCATTAACAGGCCCCTGTAGCAGTGAAATTGGAGCCAATCCAGAAACAAAGTACACTAGATGGTCTGAATTTGAGAGTCCGTTTGGATCATGTCTTAAGCTTTTAGCAGACCTGCGTTGTCTGTCTAAATCCCAAATAGTCTGCATAATATTCACTCTTTTCAAAATCTATAAATATCACGTGTGCACTACAAATTTTCTCTTATATTAAAGGGGTAGTTGGGATTTTTTGAAGTGGGGTTTTATGCGGTACTACTTATCCATAGTCAGTGTATTACATGCTGTAGATGGCGGTCGACATGCCCCCAGTTTGGACAGTATATATTTATACTATATTTAGAATATTTTCCTTGCCATCAGACACCCTTTTCCAAAGGAAAACCGCTGTTACAGAAGCTGAATAATGCCTCCTCAAATCAACCAGACTCAATTAGCAAAATCACTAATTTTATCTTGCAGAACACGTGACTTACTGATCTACCGCTGCTTCAATTGGTTAGTTAGTTTGTGTTCTTGTGTGACTTGAGTCTTTTAAAAGGTTATTTCTGATTCACTGAAGTCACACGATAACACAAACAAACTAAAAGATCGACGCAGCATTAGACCAGCAACTCAAATGTTCAGCAAGATAAAATTAGTGATTTTGCAAATGTAGTCCGGTTGGTTTGAAAAAAGCAATATTTGGCTTCTATAACTGTGGTTTCTTGCCTGAAAAAGGTGTCTGACAGCAAGGTGAAGCATTGAAAACATAGTATACGACCTAAACTGGTGGCTAAAATACATTTTGTTGCTGAACCTGTCCTCAGGAGTACATTGCTTACCTTCCATGCCGGTACTCCTCTTTCTTCTGGGGGCGTGTCGACTGCCATCTACTGTAGATAATATACTAAAATACTTCACACAACCCCGCTTTAAATAATCCAAACTATCCCTTTAAGATCAAGGATCGCTGTCTCTCGAGTGTAGTGAAAGCTATACCACAAAAAAGCTCTGTAGGCTTTGTATATTGAATTAATTCTGCCAGATGTAGAAAGCTTTCAACTAAAAAGCTACATTAAGGAGGTTTACTTTCTGTAGACAGCTGTAATTGGATGGCCTAGTTGATATTGACTTGCTGTAAGAGGGAGCACGCTGAACAGAGCTGAGTGTGTGGGTTGGTCTTGGCTAACGTCAGCACCTCATTAGCTCAACCCTGCTGTGCTCATAGGCTCATTGGCTCAGAGGCAGTGGTGCAGAGCCCTGGCATGTTTCCACTGAGCCTCTTCCTGTCTCTTCACCCTGTTTCCTCTCCTCATCAGTATCTTTATTCTCCCCATCTTCATTACTTTAACTCTCTCTCTCTTCATAGCCTCACCCTTCCCTGCGCTTTCTCCAAAGAGGATGATGGTATAGCATTGTCCGTGAGTGATGTCATCACTGGCAGGCCAATGACTCCTTGCAGTTTGCTATGAATGGAGCTTGTTTTTCCACATCATTTCTGGCATTTAGTTTTGTCTACCTCCTCCACCGTGTTCTTTTCTGTCCTCTCAGTCCATACCATTTTAACCCCAGATCTGCCAGTTTCATCTCTCTAACTCTCATGCGGTCATTTCCGTCCACTTCACTTCTCTTTGTTGCTCAGTTGCAACTCGTGCTCAAGTGCATTGCACTCCCTGTAAACCCAGCAGTAACGTGGGCTCAAAAATCAGTGTCTTAATGAGAAACAGAACTCGTTCTGCAGTCTCCAGCACACACCCAAACTGCAGACAAGTTACAGCCTTACACGTGAACATATGAGAGCCTAGAGACCTACCAAAGTAAGGGAGTAGTTTATATTCAGAAGATATTTGTGTTCAGACTTGTGCTTCTTTATTTGATTCAACTATATTTAAACATAGTTGTGTATACGGGCTCATTCGCAGCAGCGGTTTACTGACACTCAGCAGAGTATCCAGGCTGTGTTTTAGGGGTTGACTGATTATCGGCTCTAATGTCCAGCATTTATATAATTATCGTAATTATTTTTTTCCGATGGCCAATAAAATAAAGTAATTGCAAAGTGCTCCACTGTGGCTCTGATGCAGCCTTCTCTCTCTGTCTTTTTTCCACTCTGTAGTCTTGCACAATGTCCTGCCCACAGCACCGTCTGACTGTTAATTAGACTACTTTATAAACTGCTGGAGAGCTTAATCTATAATAATCATAATCGTACATAAAAGTTGATTTTATATTTGATATTGATAATCTGAATCTGCAAAGTAACTAGCTAAAGTCATAAATTAAATCTAGGGGAGTAAAAAGTACAGCTGAACGATTTTGAAAAAAATGTCTCATTGTAATTATTAGGATATGATATGATATTAGAAGGAATGATAATGTTTATATCATTATTCACATTTTCATGGAAAACATGAATATGATTATGGTGTGATTTTTGTGGGGATCTGTACCCTAAAAAAAATAGTTTTTCTTAAATCTCTAGAATATGATGTGCAGACATCTCTGCACCACAACAATACGTAATTTAAAATGGTATTCTGACACACGTTTTGTCTTTAATGAATATTGTGCCACCTGCAATTTGAAAATTGCAGTAGGCCTTATTTCGATTAAGTGTTCGGCCCTAGTAAAAAGTACACTCCTTGATTAATAATCGATAATGGCCTTGGAAAAAAAAGAAAAGAAAAACAGGTTGATTTCATCTGTGTCATGTCCTGACTTTACCAGATGATGGCTGTGGTGCCAAATTTTGTTGTTTGCTGACCAAAAGAGGTGGCAAGTATCACTGTAAACCACTTATGTCTTGATTTATATCTGCTCACATTGAGTGAGTCTCAATTAGCGACGTCACAAAAACACACAGATTCTCACCACACAATTACTGTTGCCAAAAGATTCACAATAACATTATCACTTTATGATAGTATGATGATGATTCACCCCAAAAATCAATATACATATTGCAGAGTGCCATTTAGTCCCATTATTTTGGAGAAAAGGCAAACATCTCCACAGTCAGTATCTCCAGACTCGCACCAAAACAATCTAGATGGATTAATAGCACTAAAGGCCAGGGGGAAAATATGTATTTTTGATTTTGGGTGAACTGTCAGTTATTGTGCGTTTTGTTTTTGGCAAATTAATTAAACTCAAAATGAGTGCACAGTTGCTGCCATTTCAGTACTATTGATTAATATTTTTTTTTAATTGGTTAAATTCTTAACAGCAATTACTTGATTAAAGATTAATCATTAACATCCCTGAACCCTAACTGTACAAAACCATGCAAAAAGTACAGTTACGTTACTTATTACATTATTTTTCTGTATTTTTCTTTATAGCCAATTCAAATCAATCTATCAAAGAGGCAACTACATCAAAAATCTCATTAAATAACCTTGTTGTAAATGTCCTTGTATTTACAGAATATTATCATGTTTATCATTAACATGATATCAATATTTCACTCTTTAAATATCGCGGTTATTGTCAATACCGGTAAATCGTGACACCCCTCGTCTGATTGACGAGCCATGATTCATTGTGATGTGACGTTTAGACATTAAATGTAGATTGGTGAGCTTCCAGACACACACAGATCAGATGACTGGCTGTCGAGCTGTGTCGTGGCTGCCCGAGCACCTCTTGTTCGTGTACATATATGGCCTTGGTTCCCCCGTGTCGTCTCATAGGTATTCTTTCCCCGACTGTGGCCAGGGACCAGAGTAGATCAGGAAGCCGCTTCATTCTGGGCAGGTTGTCAGTAATTTCTGAGCTTAGCATTCGGTGTTCATCACTGTTTTTTTTTTTTCCATCTGGCCTTGAACAGCTGAATAGCAATCTATTTGATGTGATAAGGATGTATGCTGTGCTTTGTGTGGAGGAGAGAACAAGTTGCAGGGGCTGACTGTGCTCTTGTTTTTGCCGCTGGCACCACTGATGTGTGGTTATGTAAGCATCCTGCTTTGTGGGCAGATGAGACTGCGGCAGAGTGTGTCCAGTTGTTGTGTAGGAATTAATGGTCCGCTGTTGGAGCCCACTGTCTCTGTTCAAATTTGCTAATGCACTTATAGGAGTAGACTCGCAAAAACACAATCGCACCCTTGCATCTCATTGAAGTCTGCTGGATAATCATTATAATCTTCCTCTCCTTTCCTGTCCTCCTTGCCAGAAGAGAAGGTTTTTGAATTTTTGAAGTGAAAGCATTGTGTCCCCTTTTTAAGTTTTTCACTGTATTGACTTTGTTCTTATTCTTCTTTTGTCCTTTTTGCCCCTTTTTAGGTAAGGTTTGTTGGATCCCCTCTGTATGTCAGTATGTGTGTGTGTGGGTGTGTTTTCTTTCTCCCACTCTGCAGTTGACCTCAATGTAACACCCCTTTTACAGTGTACCGTAGGCTAATGGCCTCTGTCAGCTTCCTCCTCTTTGCTTCATAATCACTAAACCTTTATTTCAATCTGCACACAAGTGTTAAAGTGCTTCGATTTGAACAAAGAACAAAAATCCATTTGAAATCAAGATAGATTTAAGAAGCCATGATTCCATCACATCCCTTAGAATCATCATCTTCCACGTATGTTAGATTTTTTTTTTTTCCTCTTTGAGTTTCCGTTGCTGCTGTCGGGTATCTGATTGGCTGTAACCACGGCTCAGACTTTGAATGGCTTGCAGAGTAGACAAGTTTTCCCCCCTCTGCTTGTTTGCCTGTTTCTACCTCCAAACCTGTGAAACTTTTGTGTATGTGTGTGGTCATTACGTGGGACTGAGATGTGCGTGTGTGTGTGCGTGAGTGTGTCTGTTACTGACCGGGCCATAGAATCAACTTACAGGGAAAACCTCACCACCCTTCTACACCCCCCAAATGTCTCTGTCCCCATGGTTACACGCTCCCGTCCTCCCCCTGTTTCTTTGCCCCTCCTGCACAGCATGTTTGTCCCAGAGGTGCACTCCTGCCTGCCTCAAACTGTCACACTCACCTGGGGCTTTAAGCAGTGTTGGAGGTAACACACTGAACTACTACTTTCACATAATAAAGTGAAATGTAACACTCCAGACGGGCGCACGGTTCACATTATTAAGTGTACTTTGGTAAAACTGCTGCTACATACCAATGCAGAACCCACTCTAAGCACTGCTCAAAGCCTTGCTGGCTCTTTCCTCAAGTACATTTTATGTGTGTCACGTGTTCACTTGTTCCGGGGGGTTAAGCACATCCCAAAACAAGCTTGCTGGCTGTGAGCTAGCGAGGAAATGAAAGAATCTCAGGGAGATTTGCTAACTGGGCTGACAAGCGTCTGCGAGGCAAAAAGCTCAAAGGGGGAAAATGGTGGTCGTCCCTAGAGGCATCTATCATCTCTGACGCTCCAAAAGTAGACGTCACCTTTGATTCACAACTTTTGTCGGAGGGTACGCTTCCCTTTTTCCTTTACCTGTCGGAGTTAATATGCCAGCAGACTCCGCTGGTTTTGTTAATCATTCCCTCACCCAGTACAGCTCCTCCAAAGGAAACTGAAAAAGAAGGACGGGTCATTAAATCATAAACCAACATCCTTATGTTCTGCTTGGTGCCAGACTTTGGTGCAAATTCTATTGAAGCCTATGGGAGATTCATGGAGAAGCGCAATGAAACCCAAAATATCTGCATCTTATGTGCATCCATGAAGAAATTGTCACCATGACAAGTTTTTAAAAAGCTGCAAGTCAGTGTCCCGTGAAAAAAAAATTAATTTAGGATGAAAAAATGTTGTTTAAAAACATCTGTATTGATACGGAAATATCACATAATCAAATTAAATGTTAACCAACCCTCTCTGATTATTAATTGTGCATTAGTAGGCTATAAACTAAACCCTAGCTAAAATACCAGGTGTGCTATATATTTTATAGCTGTGCATCTCTTTTAACTTTTAGTAAAACTTCAAACAGTTAACAGTGGTTAATCTATGTGAAGCCTGGTCATCGTATCAAAAACAGTAGATTACTTTAGTATAGTAGTGTTCTTCAATAAAGTCCAGCATGTAACTTGCATACAAAGAAATTACTGAATTAACGTACAAACTCATGAAAGTTAAGCTAAATAACAGCACATTAAAATACCGGTGCCTCCATTATTCAGACTGATGAAGCTGTGAACCTGAGAGGGGTGAGATGACGGAGCGACCACCTGTCCGCCACTATGCTAACTGCCCCAGTTTTAAGTGTGACACCAATGTGCGTTCAGTGACGTAATGACGCTTCCTTCTTTTTTAGTTTCCTGGGCTCCTCAAAAAGTACTTAAGTGACGGGGTTTCTATTTTTTTCTACTTGGCGAGGGTAAAAAGCGAATGTTTGCTGGGTTCTTACCGATACAGGACCTTTGGCGTACTTTGTTAAGGGGTGGTAGTTTGGTACCTTTGGGGCATATTCTGGTTGAGAGAGCAAGATGACGCCAGGCTAGGGGCCTGGGGACTGGGACGAGTGGTTGGGAGAGAGTGGTGAGAGGAAATCCCTGTAAGCATCTAGCCCTGAGTGAAGGGATGAGGTGGGGGGGGTGGGGCGGGGGGGTGACACAATGATGCCCCTCTGGTAATAAACCCCCCAAAAAACCCCACAACCACACTCCCAACCCCACCCTCCCTTCTCTATGTGCCTCAATCTTCCTGCTTAACCAATTGGTGTTTCTTTTTTACAGCGATTTGATCCTGCCCATGTTGTGCTGATGGTAAACTTAGTGGTAAATGTTATTTTATCCCCCAATTGAATTGTTTTATTTTATTTTTATTTTGTTTTAATTTCTCCCATTTTTTGTTTTCCTCTCATCAGAGCACCAATGCTACATAGGCTTTCAATTCTCTCTGTATTAGTCCTCATTCTGCTGCTTGTATATTATCATGCATATGTATTACTCTTAGAACATTGTCATTTTGTTTGTTTTCAGTTTTTTTAAACCTTGTGATTCACACCCTGTGATTTAGATGCACATTGTTTTTGTCTGGTCCCTTTCTTTTCCACTGGAATGGGTAATGTGGAAGTATTGTCACTGTGTTTAAAGATTGGTGATAGTTTGGGATGATTGTAATTGTTCATTAATCTTTAATCCTGGGCCTGGCTTGCGACTCCGTTCAAACAGACCACTGCAGTGGCTGGCTAACAGATCAGCCCCTTTCTTTTTTGGTTTCACTTCTCTACCGCCGAAGGGCAAAGAGCGTGAACACACATGCCTATCAGTAGATAGTCTTGTGATGTAGGTATCACACAATCAGTCCTGTCTTCTCACCTCCGCGGTGTAATAAGGCCTCCACAATCGTCCAATCAGCAGATTTAGGTTTCCAGTTAAAAGAAAACCCATCCAGCTGCCAGACACTGCAGTGGGACTGAGAGTCCAGGCAGGCCTTTACATGTTACAATGCCCATGCATCTATGATTTCAGAATTAATATGTCATTGGGCTGTGATGACTAAATTACTTTAAAGGAAAGCACAGGAATGACGCAAATATTTACATCAAATAATGTTTTTACCTTCCTCTGTCCAGAAAGGTAAGAATGTGCCAGAAAGTAGCCCCATTAAGAGTAATGGGTTTTTATCATATTAGTAGGGCTGCCCCGACTAAAGATTTTCCTGGTCGACTAGTAGTCATTAATTAAAGCCATTAGTTGACTAGACTAAATATAGCTTTTTGGGGCACTAAGTGAGCTGCCTGTTAAATGCCAACAACAAACGCTGTAATGTTTTTGAATGTGTGGGAACAACCAGCAAGGACACTGAATATTTTAATTAATTCAACACAGCTTAACCTCACACAAGGCCCAATTCTCTCACTCCTCAACTGCTTCGCACCTCCTGTTCCCCACCTGAATCCACCATGTCTTCATCATCACCTGGTCAGAGCTGCTGTAAATCACCTCAGGCTCCGTCAGTCCAGGAGACTGTGTCCCAGTATAACAGGACCGCTAACTGAGCTAATGGCAGCTAACATAGGAAGAAAAACAATGTACTTATTAAATATGATTATTTTCACTCCGTTGTTAATTTGACACACGCGTACGTCTGAATACACCCATGCACATGCAATTTGTGGGAGAGGTGATAGACTGGTGGATATCGCCCAGAATCAGTCGCCCTGAGCAGTTGGTGACTCAGTGCCTTGCTCAGGGTTACCGCGTCAGTTCCCAGGAGGTGAACTGGCATCTGTCCATGCTGCCATACTTTTGGTTCAAGCTGGACTTGGAACCAGCCACCCTCCGGTCCCTAAGTCCCGCTCCACTGGCCTGTGAACGAAGACTTTACCCTGTAACACTGAAGTCAGTTGAACACTGCTGCTGTGCTACAGCTGCCAGAGACATATATATTAAGATGCAGCATTGGCTTTTGGACCGTACATCATCATGACGGCCATGTTGGACCTGGCAAAACTGGCCTCTAAACAAGTACAAGTAAACAGTGTAGCTGCTGTTTTTCTGGATTAAAAAGCACTATAAGCAAGTCGTTCGATTATAAGGGGGCGGCCCTAATTATTAGCACATCACACATGTTGCCTCTGGGCTCTTTTTGGCTCAAAGCATTACTTTGGCAGGACAGTGGAAAATGCATGATATTAACCTTCTGTTGGCTTCTTTATATCAGAGAAAACGCTTGATTTTATTCTAATTTGTAAGAAATTCGAACCACCTGCTCTACTTTGTGCAGGTATCACGACCATGCAACTTTTTTATTACACATTTTCAAGCCAAATGCTTGTAGTTATTCCATATGCCCAATGGTATACACAGAAAATTGATTCATGAAAAAAAAACAACTAACTTGAATATGCGGGAGGAAAAAAACTGAAACCAAACTGAATTGATAATCACTATCAGTAAGATCAATTATTGTATCTGGCTGGCAACAGGAGCAGCAGACTAGTCCAAATTCTTTTTATGCCTTTTGTGTTGAGATTCCCCTGTCTATCTGTCTGTCTGTCCTCCCCTTCCTTCTCCTCCTTCCCCCCATACCCATGTCTTTACCAGGTAAGTATCCCCATCCCTTGCACTGTCACCATGGCGATACCTGGCCTGTGACGTCACTCTGCTGTAGTTCAGTGCTTGTGTCCTTTTTTAATTTTTTACTCTGTCTTTCTCTCTGCTTTGTTTGGCTGATTATGAGTGGATTAAGCAATTCTGTGTCAATCTCCAAAGTAGTTTTGATTTTTATATATTTTTTATATCTTTAATGTTTCATTCTGTTTTTTTTTTGGTTGTCTTTGGTTTGTTTATTTTTCTACAGTTAATTTCCTTCCGATCTAGCTCTTTTCACAGCTTACGTAATATAGCTTAAGTAGACAAGAGGAAAATGATCTTTCCAGTCATGTTGAGGAAGGGGGCCTGGGACAAGGGGAACAGATTTGGACTTCAGGACAGTGACAGGGGCTTGCAAGGGTCAGCCAGCATGCAGACATTTCAGAAAGAGATGATGCAATAGGCCTCAGATAATATTGGGAGGCTTTGTTCCTCTCATGGAGGATGTCGCATTGGCAGCAGCTGCGCAGGCCTGTTGCAACTCCCTTCACATACACACACACACACACACGCACAACCCCTCAAGCTGTAGCGTCCTTGATAAACTTGGCATTCTGGTTTAACAGGACTGCAGCAGTGAACGGGTGGAGGAGGGGTGGTTCACCTACACTGAAAAGATATGGAAACAGATTGGCTTAAAGCTTCTCGTGAACTTTGCCTTTCTCTAGTGCTGAACAACCCCGATGCCCTTGTCTTCATTTAATTCACCAGGAATACAGTAATTGCAGCTAATTTGACCCATTCAAAATGCAAATGAGCAGCCAGGTCAAATGTAACAGGAAGGCTAGGATAAATCGCTCATCACTTGGTGGCTGCAGTAAGCTGTGAGAATGGCTGGTGTTTGGTTCACTGTAGCTTTCTGGTCTCTTTGCACTTCAAGGCAAAAATTCTCTAACCCCAGCACCCTATGCTCTAAAAGCAGGCTGTCTCCGAGCTGGCCCTCCGTCCCAGTCTCAGACACTCACCTCGTCCTATCTCTGTCTCTTTTCCCTCAGGACGCACCGACCCTGTGCCCATCATCCTCAAATATGATGTCATGGGAATGGGACGGATGGAGATGGAGGTAAGATTCTCTTTATTGTTTAGGCAACAGACATGCCAGACATGTTGGTTTATGCTATATTTAGAATATTTTCTTTTACCTTTTCATCAGACAGGACTCTGCCGTTATAGAAGCCACTTCCAACCAGACTCCATTAATTTTATCTTGCAGAACACAGGCGCTGGTGGCTACTGCTACCACAGTCTGTTAGTTAGTTTGTGTTATTGTGTGACTTCTGTGAATCTGGATCAAAAACACCAAAATCACACAACGACACAAACAAACTAACCCATCAAGGCAGCAGTAGACCAGCAGCTCCATTTTTCTGCAAGATAAAATTACAGATTTTGCAAATGGAGTCTGGTTGAGTGAAAGAAAGTGATATTTGGTTTATATAACTGCAGTTTTTCTGCTGTAAAGGAGGAGGTGAGGAGGTGAAAATATTCCAAATATAGCATACATTTAAACTGATATTAATTTTTAGGCAGGCCTTTTTTTAAGTGGTTAAAATACCATTTGTTGCTGACCCTCTCCCCAGCAGTACATTGCTTAGCTTCTGTGCTGGTACTTATCTCTGCTCATCCAAACTGAACTCTACTCATAAAACTCCATAAACTCCACTTCAAATAATCCAAACTTTCAGGTATTTTGACATGTGTGCTCTGAACTCGTTCTTGGTTGAGCTCTCACCGCTGTTATTTTTAAAACTTATTTTGCTGGAACAGAATTAACATACTTGAACAACAACTGCTGCTGAGAGGTATACAAAAACAAAATAAACAAACTCATGACATGTCATAACGCAGCCATTGCTCATTAAGACAATATTCAAGAGCTCAGTGGCTTTCAGCATAGCACTGAGACAGAACAGCTTAGTCAATTTTCTACTCCTCTAAAGCCACCCTGAAGAAGTGTGACTTCTGTTACTGTTTAATGGGAACATCTAGGAGCAACGGTTGTGGCTTCACAAGCTCACAGAACAGGATTACCAATGCTGAAGCATGTAACATATTTTTTTTTAAATCTGTCCTGGTTTTCAACGCTCACTGATCTCTGGAAGAGTCATTGAGTGCTTCAAACACATTTCCAGGGCAGAAAACCTTTACATGAGCCAAAGAGCACCACGCACAGTGCCAAGATTCAGCTGGAGACGTGTACAGCTCAGCAGCTCCGGACTGTTGAGCAGCGAAAACACTCTCTGAAATTATCAATCACACTTCACCAACTGGCAGTCCGACAGACAAATCTGAGTGAGTGGTTGCCAGCAGAGCATTACCTGAATGAATGAATGAATGAATGAATCAGTCGATGGAGAAAGATCCTAGTGACATACTACGTGATCCTGTGCTCATGTCTGTGTGGTCGCTGCTTCACTGCGACATTGATCCTGTGCACAAAATACAGTCCATGCAAAAGTTCTTCATCATGTCTGTTAAAGAGCTTGAGTCTGGATTTTAACCAAACAGGATGAACACAGAAAAAAAAAATGATACCAAACCCTGGTTGCCTCATTAAGTTGCTTAAAAGCTGCTGCCTGCAGAACACCAGTGATGTTATTGGAATTTCAGTTCCTGTCGTAAATTGCATTTGACCTTCACAATTTTGGCTGAATATGATTCATCTGCCTCGAGGAGGATTTAGACTTCCACACTGATATGTTCCAATAATCCATCATGTCTTTACTACTGAAGTCCAACTGAAATTAAATTGTATTTTTTTATCTGCTGCAGCTTACATATCTGCTCTATAAGTCAAGTGTCCTTTGAGAAAAAACAGAAGCCATAAGGGAGAAATTTATTTGATATTTCTTAAATTTGTCTGATGTCGTGATGGCGGCCCCCAGCTTTGCATTAATTCAATGGAATACTGCTGATTTAACTTCTCTATAGGAGAAATACATTCACTGTAATAAATTGGACAATTACCATAATATGTCATCAGAGATTAAGGAAACATTAAGTAAAAATACTTGCTTCTCTGACAACAGCGCGTTTCAATTTAGAGATCAAATTAATGTTGAAT